>VTPC01000725.1:225877-299280 GCA_011009095.1 Ignelater luminosus | reverse complement strand
TTAGGGTCAAGTCAGTCGAAGTTAGAAGTAAAGATGAATAAACGTGTAGAATTAACACTGTTTCTTGATTAATTCTGTAAAATAAAATAATGAATCTTACACTATCCAGCAATATTTTCTGAGACATCTGTTTTATTCTTATTATCCTTTATTTTCTATTGCAGGCAACACTTATTTTATTGCTGCTAATAAAACTACATTAATTTGGGATACTCAGTGGTAATAGATTTTATACAAAGTAAAAGATATTTACGTTAAAGATATTCAAGTTAATACCTTTCTTCAAAGAATAATTTTGTTGTTTTACAGATTAAATAAGAAATAATAAATATTAACTTCCCAAATCCTTTTTACATCAAAAATTAATATTTTCACACTGGTATCTATGTATCGAAAAAAAGATTTTTGTGTTCTTATTCTTTAATATAATAGAAAAAATAGCATCACATCACGTCATCCTATGTTTATAATAACATTGCAATTTATCACGGTGTAATTTCATTTGTTTTGATAAACACAAAAAACGTCTACCTCAGAATGTGTTTTAGATTGCTTCACGTCGGCTATAAATTAGGGTTTTAACATTAGTTTGTAATGGTAGCTGTACCATGAAAACATCACAACTTTTTAGTCCTTGTTGCAAAAATATTCCAGCAAAATTTAAATACCCCCTTAAAAAAATAATGTCACTGGCAGGATTTGAACTTGGCATTTTGTATACCAAAATATATGTTACAACCACTCTTAACAAGATTTTAGATGTTTCCGTTTAGAATTCTATTATAAACAAAAGATAGCAGTCAAAAGATACGCAAAATAATATCCAATTTTTACATTCTAAATTTAAGTTTAATATCTTAAATGTTACATCATTTTGAAGACTTATGTGCCTTTACTTTGCAGCAACCCTGTATAATCCAATCAAAATCTCTCAGGATGAGTGTTGGCCATGAAAATCTGTTTCACCTGTTTAAGTGGATAGGTTCGAGTTGATGCTCAGAGTAACAAGTTGAAACTGGGAATAAACTCTATTACCATACATTTGTATGCTTGGTATGCTCAATCAAGTGGTGTCACTATCATCTTGCTCATATTATTTGCTCCAAAGTCAGACCTACCTTCTAAGTGACGCTATTCTGTTATGTGAAATTTAATTTTTAATTATATTTCACTTCAAATGTAATGTTGTTCATTTTATTCTATGATACTTGCAAAACACATATATTTAATAGCAATGGGATTTTATGACACTGACTTATAAACGAAGTCATAAACATTAGAAAATACTATTACAGAAAAATACAACAGTATAAGAATTGCCAATGTTTTATTTTCCGAACAAAAATATCATATTTACTTAACAAAAGCTATAATTTGTTGTATATCTGTCATGGAAACGACCACATCATATTTTGATTTTCACTCCTAAAATAGTTAATTTAATTAACCCTAATAAACAAAAGTTACAAATTAGTAAAAACTGTTTGTCATTTTTTTCATACTTTAATCTGTTAGGGAGATATCATAAAAATAACTGTCTTTTGTTTTTAGTAAATGTCTAGTAAAACAAGAATTCCTTTTTTTGAGAAAACAAACATGTAAATAAATTGATTTAAAAGAAATAGGCAACTCTTTGTTAATTTAACCAATTTCATATGTCTTCTAGAATGCGAGGTCATTTCAGTGTAACAAATACACGTTGTTTAAGCAAGATAATTGCTTTGTAATAATTTTTACTTGCAAAAGTTTAATAATTAGGCATTCCCTTTTAACTGTTCCTCATTATGCATAATTTTACCTCCTACAATCAAAATCTGTCATCAAGTTGAAAGACACTTGTAACATCAATAATAAAAAAGCCAAGAGTTAAAGTTCATTTGTTTTCTTTATAATTATAAAATACAAAAATAATAATTATGTTAAAATACTTCAATATTTCTGTGATAATAATTAATAATTCCAACAAGCAATTTTAATGGTATAGCTTTAACACTTTACTACAACAAAACAAAAATTGTATAATGTGTTCTGGTTTCAATTTCCACTAAAAGGTGAACATTATTATATTAGTAATATTAATTTTTCACAATTAATTTTAATGAACTTGACAATCTTTATTCAAAAGGCCTTATTTATGGTCCTGCTCCTGTATCAAAAATTAACTGCATTTAAACATAGGAGTTTCCATGATAGTAATTGCATTTAGTATTAGACGTAGCATTTAACATGACTACATGGGGAAAAAAGACTAGAAACTAAATTATTATACAGTGTGTCCATATTTCAATGCTCACTATTGGGATCTCAGAAACTGTAAGAGATACGAAGTTGGTTAAATTAAAAAAGATTTGGTTATTTTGGAGATCAGTTTACTTATGCTTTTATTTTTTCAAAAAAGTTCGTGACTTACTAGATATTTGCTAAAAACGAAATTATCTTATTTTTTTTAAATAAAAAGTATTTCCCACTTAGTGTGCCATGGCTTTAAACATATGAAAATCATTGATTTTTGTCAGATAAATTACATTTGTTATGTAACAATTGCTAAGACAAAACAAAAGATGCTTTTAAGATACTTCACTGAGCATCAAATAAGCAGCTAATGCCCCAAAAAAGCGTATTTATTTTGTTTTAGCAATTTTTGCATAACAAATAAATTTCTTTGACTTTGTGTGTTAGATATCATGGCACACTATGATGAAAATGATTTTCACTTCATAACTCGATAAAACAAAAGAATAGCTATGTCAAACCATGTATCACTGAAAAGCATTTAAGGCGTGCAGTTTAGTAATATGGAAATCAAGTAGGCATTCCATTAGAAAAAATTTGGATTTACGTTTCACCGCCGAAGTAAAACAAAGGGCAATTGCGAAAATAATTTTTTTGTGTTTCAGAGTAAATTCTCTAAAACACCCTCTTTGCTGTTCTTTTCTATCTTTGCTCGTTCCTGAGATATTTCACTTAAAAAAAAAGATAATTTCGTGTTTAGCAAATATCTAGTGAGCTGTGAACTTTTTTGAAAAAACAAAAGCATAAGTAAACTGATCTACAAAATAGCCAAATCTTTTCTAATTTAACCGACTTCGTATCTCTTACAATTTCCGCGATCCCAATAATGAGCATCGAAATGTGGACACACTGTATACTGTTCGATTCAACAGATTGCTTTACATAACCACAATATTTGATAACTTATACACATAAGTATTTTTATAAACCTAAACATTCTACTATGAATTTCACTTTGAAAATACAATATATACAGGGTTGCCAATCATCTTTCATCTTTTATGAATGAAGGAATTGCAGAAGAGTTGTATCTCTTTACAACTGCATGAGATTAAGAAAACCAGGTAGTGTCATTTTAATCTAGCAGATTGTTTAGTTACTTCATTTTAACCGACAGCTTGTGAGGTTAAATAGAAATATTACATATTAGTGCTCTTAGGACGGTTCTAAGTATACCAATACTAATTATACAGGATGACATTTTGAAAAGTTTCAATAAGCCGTATTTTTTTTAATAAGAGATATCACAAAATGCTCTAAACCATTTCGGTAGTATGCAGGGGCATCAAAATGAACTTACAAATATGGTGCTACCCCCAACCCACCACCACCCCAACTTTGAAATCTTAAATGGCAACACCCCAACTTGCAACACATCATTAGAAAGCTCTTGAAAAATGCTTTTGATCGATACATTTGGATAAAACATTCAAAATTTATTTAACAATAAAGTGCTCAGATATGTAATTTATGTGATCAATTGATCTAGTAGGTAAATGACAAAAAAAAACGTTTTTCTTGCATCTAGTCATAGATGTGTGTAATACCATTAGTAGCTTATTTGGCAAGAAAGCGTGTGAGTAATTTCTTCTCAACTATTAGCTCATTAAGTAAAAGAGAAAGTACTGACTTTGTTATTTGCTGGGCAGTAATTGCATTTTAAGTATTTCTTATCAGGAAAACTGCATTTTTGGGATTTATCAAGAACAACCATCTTCAAATAAAAAGGCCTTCCTTCTATCAGTAAACCTTATTATCCAAAAGTTTTTGGTGTTATTACAAAGTTCATAATTGTATACATGTTAGCTGAAAGAGTTGAAATTATTTTCATTTATGATTCTGAGGGCTGACCTGCATTAAAAACAATAACAACAGCTGCTGTTTTTAATGCCAGACACCCAGAAAAAAAAGTGTCCGTCATATCTATGTCAGAAAGTTAATTACCAAATTTGAAGAAACGGGGTCAGTGGCAAATAAGAAAAGAGTCAGACCAACAGTACTGGCTGAAGCTGCACAGATAAAAATTCTGGATCATTTTACTGCAACTCCAACATTGTCTGTTCGAAAAGTAGCAACTACCACAGGAATTTTGCAAGAAATGGTACAACAAGCTCTTAAGTTGCATAAATTCTACACTTATAAGATGCAAATTCTTCAAGAACTTATTATTTCATTCTTCCTCTTTTCTACTTCGCTCTCAATATCCATATATTTCCTCAATTCTTTTTTTCAATTTCTGTCGGTTCTAGAAAAATTCCAAAAACTTGAGGTTACAATGCAAGAGAAACAACAAAAAGGCGCATTCAAAACTACTTGTAGGTTCAAAAACTGAGTGTAAAGGGAAGTACAATTTATCTCACTCACACTTGTTCTACATATACTACACTCTTTTTGTTCTACCCAACAAGATTGTCAATCGGACATTGGAAATTATTGTATTAGAGTAAGATAGATAAAATGGGTACTTTTTTTTATAATGAACTTATGACAAATGAGCAGCAAGTTTAAAAATGAAACAAGATACAAATAATGCAAACAAATTCACAACTTCTATGAAAATTAGTATGAAAAAGTGATTGTAATCCACAAAACAGTAGGAAAAGTGACTACCATAGCGTTTTTCCAATCTTGAAGGTGCAATCAGTTTGCTAAAATGTTAGTATTAATGAAAATCACCAACCAACAGATGGCAATAAATATTGTAAATATGGTGATGAAGCCGATCAAAAATGGAGTAAAATTGATATATTCGAAGTTATAGAAAATTATCAGTTAGAAGGCACAATAAGTGAGCAATTTGTTGGCTGGTTATCTCCCACAAATGTGTTCGTAAGTCTACTGGTGACATTTGAAAACATTGCTTACAAAAGCAATGTATACGCAGTCCAAAGTAATAAAATGCTGAAAGTGACAGAAGGTGAGTTGCCAGCATTTATTGGACTTAGTTTTTTTATGGGTTACCATGAACTTCCATCGTGGAAGATGTGCTGTAACACATCTTCTTCTTTGGCCCATTTCCTTGGGAATTCTTGCCACTCTGGAGTTCACAAATCCATTTGTTGGGGTGGATTTCTCCCCATTATTCTTTCTTGCTCATAAATTCTTGTCTGTTTTGGCAGTTTGGTTTATTTTCTTCCATATTCTCCTGTTATGCACCTTTTCTTTCCAGTTATTTACTTTCATTGTTCTTATATCTTCTAACACCTAATCTATCTTTTTTTTAGTCTTCCTCTTGCTCTATCTTCTATAGGTTTCCATTATGTGATTTTTCACTTAATTATTGTTTCTTTGTGCTTTAAAAGTTCTTGTTATGTCTTCTTCTTCCATTTCTTTTATTAGTTCATGGTTCAATCTTGCTCTATGCTCGTTTTGACCTATTTGAATGGATCCCATTACTAATTTTAGAAACCTTTTTCTCCATTACTCTCATTTGTTCTTCATCTTTTTTTTTTGAAATGTTTGAGTCTCTGCTCCATAAGTCACAACTGGTCTTATTAATCCCTTATAGAGCCTTATTTTTGTTTTTTTGCTGATCTTTTTATCTTTCAGTATGGGTTTGTACAGGTGATACAATTTATATCCTGTTTGTATTCTTTGTTTTATCTTTTGTTTTTATTATTGATTTGTATCCCTAGGTACTCAAACTCATCTACCTCTTCTTCTTCTTCATTGGAACACATCAGAAGACCTAAATGTTCCTCTAGTCGCTAAAATAATGCCAAGAAAGATAAACCATATGGACTTCATCCAAATCAAAACTTTGGCATATGTCACTGTGGTACAAGGAAACTAAGTGTTGATGAGGGTATAATACTTTTCAAAGAACAAAATACAATGAAGCAATATAACCCTAAAAAACCCATCAAGAGAGGTTACAAGCTTTGGTGTTTAGGTGATCAGAATGGTTACATACTCAAGTTCGAACTATATTCAGGAAAAAATGATATCTTAAAAGCTGAATTTAGAGTACAATTTAGGTGAGAGGGTGGTATTGTCCCTAACTAAACAGTATTGGAATCAAGAAAGAATTATGTATTATTTACTTCACAATAGCAAAATTTCTTGAAGGTGAAACTGGATACAACACTGGCATGTGGAACCATTTGTAAGAATAGGAAGAATCGACCTAAAAATACGAAAAGAGACAGTAAGCTAAATCATGGTGAATTTGATTAAGGTATTCAAATATAAAAATCGGATATACTGTTTGGATGGACAATAGAGTTGTTTATTTAGCCACAAACTTCCATGGATCAGAGGTTAAAAATGTACAAAGAAAGTAAAAGGATGGCACCTTCAAAAATATACCATGCCAAAGTGTCGTTGAAAATTATAATAAAAATATAGGTGGGGTTGATCTCGCTGATCAAGATCATTGATAATAGGTCTCTTGGTTTGTGCTTTGGTTCCAACAAAAAAACAACAGCATGTTAGATTAGGCAACAGAAAGACATTAGCCTGTTTTTTCCAATAAAAGAGGGCAATGTGAATATTGTAGTTCACAGGCAATAGAATCTAGACTGCAATCAAAATGTTGTGTCATAATATTAGTCTTTCTGTGCAAATAAAAAACGCCTATTTTTGTAAGAAATAGTGTCTACTTTTTGTAATATATTTATTCCAATAGTTAAAAATAAACAATGAATTTTATTGAAATATTTCCTGGCGGGATCAATAATCTCTTTCAAAAATTGAAGATGCGTTTTCTGTGTTCATTAACCTGTGAAGCTATGTAATTAATACAAAAGATTTCTAATATTTCAGTTTAAAACATGCTTGGGTAATAAAGGGTTAAAATAAATGGTGACTAACTTCCATGGAATATTTTACATTTTAAAAAATGCATAAAGCTATCTTTCTCTTTTTTCTTAATAAACATCTAATAAAATATCTTAAATTTAATAGAATGTTCCAGAACATTCATAATATATCCAATTGATTTTAAACATCAAATTTAAATTCAGACTCAGAAGCTACTGCGGCCAACCTTAACATATTGAATGTTACACGTGTGAAGTGAAATGCCATTTTATTGTCCTTCTCTTACCTATATCTGTCAAATATGACACCAAGGGTCTCTGGATGTTATTCATAATTATAGAAAACACATAATGCCGTAAATTTTACTAACAGATAACATTATCAGAAAACAAAGGAAACTTCCAGCTGATTTTCTATTGATAGCTGTCATTTCTTAAGTATGTGTATCATGGTTGTAAACAACAGTAAACTTTATAACAATTATCTATTTAATGCTTATATTTGGTTATAAATAACACTGTTAATTGTTGCTATGTTAAAGGCAAACTAGTATAGGCATTCAAATAGAGAACTCTTTCGTGCCAATTACCAGAGGCCCTTAATGTAAACAATGTTATTATTTTTAGTGCTTTATAACAATTTTTGTTAGAAATCATAAAACTCTTTACCACTCTGTGATGGTAGTCTTGAAGGTAAGCGTACTGTTATTATTGAAAGTCTATTTCTGACATTAGGAGAATTTAAATTTTCCTCGTCCTCTGTCAGATTCCGCCAATGTTTGTGGTAACTCAATCTTGTAAATGTATTTAATGATCTATGTTTCACAGCATACTATTATTTACAGACCTTGATGTGTATTTGTATTTTAAGAGGTCATGGGAAAAATGATTTCGTGACCATAACCCTCATACAATTTCCCTTAAATTCGTATAACATTTCAAATGAAAGACGTAACAACCTCTAAAGTTTACCATTTATAATATTCTCCGATTTATTTGGTATTTTATTTATAATAACAACATCAAGAAATAACTGTTCACCTTCTAGAAAAAAAATGGTAAAAGTTGGAAGTTTGTGTAAAGTTATAACTCAATTTGTAATTTTTAAAACTTAGAAATTTATAAGAAAGTGATATTAATCACCCACATTCTTTTAGGTTATACAGAAGCTATTAAGCTAATAGTACTAATGCATAAAGGTTTGTAATAAAAATTCTTCATAATAAATTCTCAAAAGCAAAATTAAAAAAAGGAAAAACAATCTTATCTAGTTTGTTTTATGAACATTGTAAAACCAGAGAAAGCCTTCTATAATCAATATTACTTAAAATTCTCTGTTACATAACCATGCAATACAAATAAATTGAATATGCTTAAATGAATAATATAAATTTATTTATAAATTTAATAACTTACCAGTTAAATTTTTGTTTTCCCTATATGGTATATGTTGATGAGTTCTACCATCACGATACTTCTTGGCTAGTCCGAAATCAATTATATACACTAAATTACCCTTCTTGCCTAGTCCCATTAGAAAATTATCAGGTTTAATATCTCGATGAATAAAATTTCTTGAATGAATAAAGTCCACACGAGATATTAATTGGTCAGCTAACAAAAGCACAGTTTTTAATGAAAAGCGCCTCGAACAGAAATTGAACAAGTCTTCTAATGAAGGACCTAATAATTCCATCACCATTACATTATAATCACCTTCCGAACCACACCATTTTATTTGCGGTATTCCCACTGTAACCCAACCAAAATGCATTAGTAAATGACACCAAATCACACAAGAATCTTCAAGTTAATTTAAATTTTATAATACCCAACAAATAGGGCATTTCTTAGATAAATTAATAATGCTAATTATTTATGAGATTTAATTTACTTACCTCCACCCTGCATCATTTTGTAAAATTTTGACTCTATATGGAGTTGTGGATGTCTGGTTTTTATACATTCTAATTTAATGGCTACTTCTTCACCCGTCGAGATATTCGTGCCTGGAAAGGAAAAAGAAAAACATTACACCACACAAATAACCTCGTGCATAGACATTAAACTGACAAAAGGCTATTGTTTACAAACCAACACCTGATATTAAAAATGTCATATATTTACCTAAATAAATATCTCCAAACGAGCCGGAGCCAATTTTTCGGCCGAGTCTATATTTGTTTCCGACTCGTAGCTCCATTCCTACAGGAAAAATTTTCTCTCAACCAACAAAAAGACACATGAATTGCATTCGCTTTTTAGGCGGCCATGTTACTAGCCAACTACTATAGGAAATTTGACGTAATCTATTCCGTTTAGAAATCGAAATTTTTCACTCACTCGCACAAATAACACCACGCGAAATTTTAAAATTGTGTTGTTTAGAATTTCAGTTTTATCACAGACAGGTACACAACAGATTATCTTTCCGAGTAATAACAGATTTTCTCTGCATTTTATTAGATTTTTTAAGATGACACACTAGACTGAAATGAGAAATAGATGTTTCCCAGTTTGTACGCAAGTATCAAGTTACGACATCCTTTTATCTACTATTATCTCTTGCAAATCCTACACGGGTCTTATATTTCCATTGCACTCTTGTACTTCAGTGTGTCGATTTTTACATATGAATTACTCTACAGGTGAAATTATGAACTAAGACCTTAGCAACCAATCGGATTTTAGTATTTTTTCCCGTAGTTTTTAAACATTCTGAAGGATATCAATATTAAAAACAAACAAAATATGCATTCCTGTGTAAAATATGGACTGAAAAGATGTACTGTATTAAACTAATCGAATGGTAAATCACTATATTATTGCTGTTGCTTCGTATAGATTAATTGTAAGATCGCTAGTAATACAACAAAACTTGATTTGATAAATATTGTAGTCGACATGAAACAGGAACAAAGAAATTTTCCTTTTATAGATTCGATTGACCTTTAATCGTTCTTTTGTTTGCGAATGTAAATAACAAGAAACAGTAGTATAGTTCGTTTTTAAATCATACAATTTAGAGTAAGCTTTGTGTTCTTATCTTGATTGTTATAGTAGTGTAAAAACAGATCCAGGTTGATAACCCTATGTTAATTAAAATTACCAAACAAAAATACTAGATAGTTGTAATATTACATTTTCTCTTTTTTATAAAATCTCAAATAATCATAACTGTAAGCTAGTAAGCATAAAATAAACAAGAGTTGAGAATAGTTCGACTTGATTCTGTTTTAATAACTTTTTATTATTACCTACTGCTAGCAGTTCCGACGTTTAAATGACAGATACTTAACCTAAAAGTCTAGTTTGGTAGTTTTTATTAAAAAATCCAATTTACACTGTTATTCCATGGCTTACTATGAATTATAGAATAAGAAAACCGACTATAGCGGGTGATATTTTAAGTGTGTCCATTCAATAACTTTCTTATTTTTAGAGATACATGTAGTATAAAATTATAGATTATTGTAAAAGGCCTATGCCATGTCACTAAATATTTCTTTTCCCTCCTGAGCAAACAGGAAATACCGTCAACTTATTTTTTAAATAGCATATCTACTATTTACATATGTAGTTTTGTGTTTGACATCCTAATCACAGGCCCGCCCCTAGCCACCTGAACGCCCGCGTGCAAAACCGACTATGCCGCCCTCACCCCCCACCCCTGGCCCTGACTGGGCTTGTACAAAGAACTTTTAGTTTTGTTACATACGAGTGTGTAAAAAAAGTAAAAAAATACTTTACAAAGTCAAACAATTTATCATTACATGTTTATGACGTAGAATTGTCAAAGATCAATGTTAATGTCAAACGCCCGGCTCTTACTCATTCATTGTACCAAAAGTATGTTTTTTGTGATTGTACCTACTTAACCTACTTTTGTTAAGGTCATTCGAACTTGTCGACGTTTTGCATCTTAATTCCGATAGATGCCAATAGATGGCATTGTTATGAAATAATTGACGTACCACAATCAACTGGCCTTGATAATTGACAAAGCCAGCTGATGTGAGACATAATTGAAACAATAATAATTGTGAGACAATGCATGCAATAAAAATGTACGCAAAGAAAAAAAATATTGTTATAACAAGTAAACGTCTTTCATAATGCTATACGAGGCTTGCTAGAAAAATTTCTGCAATCGGGTACTTCCGGTTGTGTCAGCGTTGTGCCATTGTCAAATTCGACACTTCTATCCTATAATTCAGTTGACAGTTCGTACCCAAACTAACCAGTTCTGTTTACATAGCGCTTTGAAAAAAGTAATTTTGTGAAAAAATGAAACTTTCGCGTAAACATTTTTGAGCAATGATTTTTTACCCAGCAATGCATCGAACGGCTTAATGCGGCTTTTGGTGAGGCAGCTCCATCGAATAGAACTGTTTATAACTAGTTTGCTGAGTTTCAGCGTGGGCGTTCTTTTCTCAGTGATGGATTTCCTGAAGGTCGTCCGCCAACGTCTGTTGTTGCCACTAACGTTGATGCTGTACGTAAAATGATTGGGCGAGATAGGCATGTGACATATCTTGGGCATTGAGTGAAAGCAGTAAACACGATTTTACAAGATCATTTAAACGTGTGAATTGATGCAAATAAATTCTGAAGAAATTCAACCGAGATCATTCAAATTTAGTGCACGACATTGTTACTGGTGATGAAAGTTGGATCTACTTATACGAGCCGGAGATTAAACAATCTACTGTTTGGATTTTTCGAGATGAGTCGAAACCCACAAAAGTTGTTCGTTCACGCAGTGTTGCAAAGCAAATGATCGCTTGTTTCTTCCGTATTTTTGGACATGTAGCAACCATAGCTTTAGAGGATCGAAGAACTGTGAACGCTGATTGGTACACAAAAATTTGTTTTCCGGAAGTCATCGACGAAATCAGTAAAAACAATTCAATCGGCGCATCCTTCTTTACCATGACAATGCAAGTGTCCACACAGCTTCATAAACTATCACTTTTTAGACAGTGAAAAAGAGAAATTGATGTCGCATTGTCCATATTCACCTCATCTAACACCAAATTTCTGTTTCCGACAATCAAAAACAAGATGCTTGGTGAGCGTTATTCTTCACCTAAAGCAGCCGTTGAGGCATTTAGGTATACTCCGTTCGCGATGTTTCTGGGTCGTAACAGGCCATGCTTTCATTTTGTTAGGTTGGAAGTGTTTTCTTTTTCTTTTTGAAAATTGTCGTACCTGGGGCTGCATTTGGTGCTGTTGCACGATCAAAAATTTTGCATAAACGTTTAGTACCGATTAGTTTTGTTTTGGAGTTAATAGATAAACAGTCCGGTTTACAATTCTCAAACTGTTATTCTTCCACAGCCTTATATGACCCAGAAACATCGTGAACGCTGTATATTTATTTATTTCTGAGGTGCCAGCTTCAGATTAGAGAAACTGCTTCGAAGATTGGTTTGAGCGTAAGCAACACTGTATTGATGCAAAGGACGAATATTCTGAAAAACAATAAAGCCATTCGCTAAATTGTATCTGTGTTTTTGGAGAAGAAATTCTTCTAGCAAACCTCGTATCGATTAATGAAAATGAATAATAATGACGAGATCGTTGTATCTGCCGCTCCCTGAACGTGCCGTGCACACCCTGCACGCCCGCTTAGAGCGGGCCTGCCTTATCAGAGGTGAGGAAATAAGGGAGGGCTAGCTCACTACCCTAAAAAAAATAATTCTTACGCTGTTGAAAAATCAGAAAATTCACTGTTTTCGGTACCAACCATCAATTTGACAACAAAAGTCACTCTTGAATTTTTCCCGTAGAATGCGTCATTTTCAAGTAAGAATGGATTTTTCAAAACCTCCCAAATTCAACAGCTTTATGGCAAGCTCATACGTTATCTTACAAACAGGATGTAATTATTCCTGGACAAAAATTAAGCCTGCTTTGTCACATAACTTTTCTGCCTAAACTGCGCCCATTTCCAAGATAAAAAACTGAAAACAAGAAATTGTAAATTATATATACAGGGTGATCAAATGGGCTCATTAGACAGGTGATTTGGAGTAGAAATCCATAATACACCCATTTTCAAGGGTTACTGAGACAATAAGGAAAAACTGACTGCAGATTACTCTAGTTGCCATGCAAATTAACAACGAACGAATTCTGTCAAACAATTCGCGAGCAGTAAGTTGCTTTAGTTATCTTCACGATTTGTGTCAGGTAGTGTTGTTGCTGTTATTATTATCAATAGTAGTTAATGATAAATAATAATGGAATATAGTAATTGCGAATATAACTATATGCATTTTATTTATGGAAATTGTCATAGAAATGCAGCTGCAGCAGCTAAAGAATACCGTTAGTGATATTCGAATCGTAAACATCCGAATCATTGAGTTTTTATAAAAATTCACAATAACCTATGTGAATTCTGAAAATTCACCAACCGTTATCATGTTGGTCGAAACAGAAACGTTAATCTTGAAAATGATACCATAAATGCAATAACTGCTGAACCTACTAATACCCGTAGAATTGCTAACCATCTAGGTTTGTCTCAAAGTTCAGTGTGGCGTAAGATTCATGATCAAGGAACAGAATCTACGGGAAGGAGACAATATCGCTCGACAAAATTTTTGCCGTATGGTTATTATTTATTAAATACCATTGGCGACACCCCAGATTTCTTACAGCACATCTTGTAGACTGACAAAGCCCAGTTCACTAGAAATTGAATGAACAACTACCATAATAATTTGCGTACATGAACATTAGAAAATCCACATGTAGTTCGGAAAAACAGATTTTAACATCGATTTGGCATAAATGTACGGGCTGGTATCATTGATGGTCACTTCATTGAACCCTATATCGCGCAACATCGTTTTAATGTTCAGAACTACCTACAATTTCTCCAAGAAACTCTCTCTATACTTATGGAAGATGCTTGATTGAATAACGAATACCTTCAGGACTGGGCGCAAGGGTTCAGATTCATGGCCAGCCCGTTCACCGGACTTAAGTACGCTAGATTTTTATCTATAAGGTTGTTTAAAAGAAAGAGTCTACTTGATTCCAACCGAAAGTCAAAAACATTTAATAAATCGACTTCATCAAGCTGCTGCAGAAATCCGTCAACGGCATAATGCACAACGGCAATTGCCAATGCACAGAATTCACTTGTTCGTCGATGTGAAGCATACATACGGCATAACGGCAACCACTTTGAATAGTCATTGTGATTTTTATTTGTTTTTTATTGTTTTCTGTTAACTAGTTATTTTTTAAGATTCAGCATACTAAATAAACAATTTTTCCTCATTATCTCAGCATTACTTGAAACTCTGAAATGAGTACACTATAGTTTTTTACTCCGAATCACCTGTCTAATAAGCCCCTAGAATTATGCCCACGTCTTTTGAAATTTAAAATGGCTTCTTTATTAATTGTACCCTTAAGGCATTCATTAAGTAAGACGTTATAAAATGCGCGCTGGTTAAATTGGTGAGCAAGTGGAAAGGCATAGTAGCACCATCTTAGTTGCCGATCCAAATGAAAGTTTAGTGGTGATTGAGATGAACAATACTGAAGTGACAATTAATACACCAGTGTATGTGGGCATGTCAGTGGTGAATATTTCAAACACCAAATTATATGACTTGCATTATGATGTAAAGTCCTATATTACACAGACACAGACAGTTTGGTATATTACATTATGTGTGATGATGTGTGTCAGGATATGAAACAAGTTATTTACATGTTTGACACTAGCAACTACCTACCAAAGAATATAGTATATGGGATCCCTCGTGTTAAAAAAAATACCAGACTTACTAATGAAAGATGAGAACGGTGGCATGGTGATGACTGTGTTTGTCGGTCTAAGATCAAGAATTTATTATTAATGATAACGACCTTTTTTTAATTATATATTAATTGCTGTTAACGGGTTTATAGGTCTATTTTATAAAAAAACGAAGTTTATTCCAAGCTTTCGTACATATATTTGTACTTCTTCGGGGAATCTACAGTAATTACAAACTAATATATTGTTAAATTTAAGAATATTATTTATACTTACAATTGTAAAAAAAGGAAGGATTATTTTATAATAAATAATTAGTAATATAATGTATAATATTAAAGCTTCTAAAAAGTGAAGAAAATTATGTTTTTTTGAAAAATTTTTTTGTTTGTAAATAGTAACAAATAGTTGAATTTTTTTTATAAGTGAATCAGTTATTCTAATTATGTATTGAAAATTTTATTTTAATTTTTTTGACGTTTATGAATTGTCAAAAATAAACTGTCATTAATTAAAACTAAAGAGAAACATTTATTGAAAGTAGTAAACAGTTTTAATTTTAAGTGTTTATGGAAAGTAAATATGAATAAATTGATGAAAGCTCTTTTATATAAGTGTTTTTATTTATAGAATTTGGATCTTTATTAATTTCTAACATTTCAAGAAATAAACGTTTTTTTATATTGTTTTCATTGTGTAAAATTTTTGTATCTGGAAAATTTGGATAATGTAAGTGATCAATAGAATGTTCTGCTAAAGCAGATGATTTTTTATTTAGTCTAATATCACTTTTGTGTTTAGATATCCTATTATTTAAATGTTGAGAAGTTTGGCCAATATATTGTACACAACAGGATTTACAAGGAATTTTATAAACAACGTTATATCTTTTTTCTAATGGAATCTTGTCTTTAAGTTTTGTATAAAGTGAATTAATAGTTTTTTGTTTCTTTTAGCAATTTTAATGCTATGATTTTTTTTGAAAATGGCTATAACTTTTGGTGTTATATCTTTTATGTAAGGCAATGAAAAGAAAATTATATTTTGGTTTAAGTTATTGTTATTATTAATATTATTATTATGGTTTGTATTATTGGTGTTTTTTTTGGTGTATAGGAATTTATTAATAAAATGTTCAGGATATGAGTTATCTAAAAGAATTGATTTTAGCTTTTTTAAATTTTTATTATGTAATGTATGGTGTGACAATTTTTCAATTCTATTTTTTAATTGTAGAATTAGATTTATTTTTATATTTATTGGATGATATGAATGAAAATTTATATATCTTCCCGAGCTGGTTTTTTTATTTTTTATAAAATAGACCTATAAACCCATTAACAGCAATTAATTAAGATCAAGAATGTATGCTAGCAGGGTGGAAAGGAAAGACCATGCAAAGAAGGGAAAGAACGTAAAGGACTGTGTAGTGAAACGAACAATCGAGTTTGAAGACTATGTCAACTGTCTGAAGACCTCGCAAGAAATTCAAAGAACCCAAAACTATATAAGGAATATTAATAACAATTTATACAGCATAAAACAAACCAAGACGGCTCTAAGTCCATTTGATAACAAGCGGCAGCTTTTGCGCAACACCACAGATACTCTGCCTTGGGGTCTCTACAGCCAGATGGGTTGTTGCGGATTACCTAGATTGCCTTGTGGAATATGCACTGACCACAGTGGAAAATTGATGATTAAAGCTGTTTTAATTTGTTTGCTATTACTAATGGTGTAGATTATTATTTTGTAATAACTGTAATGAATTTCTATTATAACTTTTCTACGTTCTAGAATATTACATTTACATATTTTTTGTTTTAATGATTATTTTCTTAATAAAGTTATATGTAATAAATGATGGTATATTGCTTAAGTATTTTATGATTGTGTTTTTGAGAAAAATTGTCTTCGTTAATTTCTTTATAATAATGTAGGTAATTTATAAACATGCTAAATCTTTTTTTCAATTTTGATGTTTATTCATTATATTTACTCATAATTTTTGTAAATAAAGTATTTAAAACATCTTAACGTTTTATTTAGAATTACTCGAATAATGACGTCATCTCTATTCGGAAATGCCTATCTTGTTTCCTTTAAGCTAGTGATAGTGAAACAATTGTTTTCTAGAATTAGAGAATGGGGAGTTCTAAAAAGTTTCTGAAATACTTGATAAGATTTTCTAAAACGTCATTGGAGAGTTTAAAATGGCGTCTTTATTAACGATGTTCTTAGGAAAGGCTTATTAAATATGATTAAAGGAAACTAGAAATCATGATGTCATCCCCTCATTAAGTATATGATTAATGATAATTGGAAATCATGGTGTCTTCCCTTCATTAAATATCATTAATGGTAATTAGAAGTCATGACTTCATCCTCTTATAATGAATCGATCCAGTGTCTGGTTAGTTTATCTACTCAAATTGTAAAATATACCAACGCGTTTGACTGTTACACAGTTATACGACGAGCCAATTCAAACAATTTGATCCTGGTGCAACAACAGATACAGGATGTTCCATTAAAAATAATTGAATGTAATACCTAGTTTGCGTTTCTGCTGTAATAGAACCATTTAGAATAATGACTTTTAAAAAGTAAATTTAAAAATCAAAATTTACTTCTGTAAAAGTAAAATACTAAGAAATTTTTATTAATACCGGGGCAAGTTGAAAAGTTTAGGAAAACGCAATCGAATAATTCAAAACAGTTAAGTTTAGATCCCTATAGTACCTATTATATCTTTGTAACCAACAATGAATTAAGAGTAAGAAAATATCATAATATATAGGGTGTTCCATTAAAAGAAATAAAAGGTTAGTACGTAACGCTTTTATGGAAAACCCTGTATTTTTGGTTGACCATTTAAAAAATTCAACTTTGAGTTACAACGCAGTTATGGAAAGGACTAGGAAAAAACGACTGACGGTATTGAATTAATTAAAAAGTGCCTGAACAATGCTAAAATGATTTTGTTCCAGCTTCGAAAATAAAGGGGTTACAGCAAATTGAAGGTATCAGCCAGTTTTCACTTTTTCTCTCTAGGGAAAAAACAAAAGACGGCAGCTTATTTCTGGTAATAATGGAATAAGCATGAAAAAAGAGGTCACGAGTACCTATGCTGTTTTCATTTATCTGCGCTAAGAAGAAAGATGCCCATTTAATTCCATCGAAATTGGACCACACTGTACTAGATTTAAAATGTTGCAATACTATTTAGAATATTTTAAATTTTCTAAACAAAAAAAATAATATCTCTGAAAACCGTGAGCAAATTTGAAAAATTTGAAGATCATTGTACACTGAATTCAATGGCGAATAATAATCTGCAAAAATATTTTGGGGTTGCCATTTACAAAAAATATCGATGACGTCATTGGTCATACAAAGATGACATCATTGCTTTGATAACATTAAAAGAAGCCCAACAATTTAAATCATGACACCCCTTTTTGTTTTTTTCAAAATATTAATATTTTTCGAGTTATTGAATTTGTTCCATACTTAATCAGCACACTGTATACAGTGTATACAGTTATGTTAAGGTTGACTGTACAATTTCTGTGCAAAAAAGATAAACCATGTTGTAGAAGTATTTTTCTTACAAAACAAAAATTAACAAATAATTGTGTGTAATGATCTTAAATCAAGTAAGTACATTTAAAGATATATTTTCTTAATTATCATTTATGGCAATGCTGTCACTTCTAATCTAAATGTAAAATTAACCTAAAAGTAACTTCAAGGTTATATACAGGGTGGAGATGTCAGATTTTCATAGCCAGCCCGTATGCAAAAAGGTCATGAACAACATATAGCGAGAGTAGAATCAGATAATGCACCATATAGGGTGCATTTGGCATAAGAATCTCAATTTGGAGCAGAACAGAGCAGAGTTACTTCTGTAACGTGACCGAGCTAACACAGCATTAGGTTTTACTTGAAGTAGGAGTCTGAAGAGCGCGCTCCGCGTAATACTCTGCTTACATGTGAAACGCAATCGAGTCTGCGCCGAACGAATAAAAGAACAGAAACGAGTAGATCGGGCATGCTTTTTGTACTCCGATTGCTATTCCGAATGCACCCACAGATTTTGTAGAGAAAAAAGCCTATTTACACTTTTGATCTAAAATAATTATGGGAGCAAATAATTGGACAACAAAAGTTTACTAATGAAATCTGTATGGTACGTTATCCGATTCTACACTTGGCATATGCAAAAACTTAGATTTCAAATTTTGTAGTAATTTTAGAAACAATGGGAGTTTATTTATCTATGTATATTTTGTTTCTACAATACCCATCCAAGTACCTGAAAGTTGGTAAAACATATACTTGCTTGGTTACTCGTATTGTTGTTATTTTCTAAAAAAAATCATTTTATTTCTATTTAACATAAATTAGGATATTTTGACATTGATGAGTATTTATTATTATTATTATTATCTGTGATGATTATGTAAATGTGTTCAGTAGTTTGTCACATTTCACAGCATTTACAATGTGAAATTTAAACATGTGTATTTGTGTTCGTGAGACTCCTTTCCATAGAGAATGTACGCAAAACATACCCTGGGGAGTACAGCCTGTCGTTTTCTTATTAATTACAAACCACGTTTTTCCTTTATTAATTTTCAGGTATTTTAATTTATTAATACAATACTTCAATTAATAAAGGATAAATAATATGGATTGTAATTGATAAAAAAAAGAGATAGATTGTTGTACTCCCAAGCTGCACATTGTCAATAGGAATATTAATAGATGGTATCAAATGCTTCAGAAAATAGGCTCAATTTCAAAAAAAACATAAAATACATGGAAATACCTATTTGCATCATAATAACCGATGCCACCATGTTGAAATTTTGTAAACCTTAAAAAACTTCCATTTTTTGTAGAAATATTTTTTAAAATACATTATAATTTTCATGCAGTTGCCCACTACTTTTTGTCATTTCAAACAAATTACCCAATATATTTCACATTGCCTAATGTGTTTATGAAAATTTAAACTTTTTCTGATATTAATAGCTTACTCAAGTTGTAATTGCATCAAAACAGAGCTAACTTAATGTATTTTAGCATTAAATTTATCATCTTCCACACTTACTTATGCAAAAGCAAAATTGTACTTACTTTAGGCTTCAACAGTTACTTCACACCCATTACTTTTCATAGACTGGATAGCTAATAGTCCAAGTGGCGACTACAAGAAAAAATTATGTTTGTAATGAAAGTGTAACAAGAATAGATGTACACATAGAAAATCCTGGTGTGTCCAAATTTCACAGCCGAGTTTGAAGTAAATGGGTTGCTGTTGGTACAGTTATTGATTGTTTAGTTACATTGTATAGTACATGGATGGTAACGTTGCCATAATTAGTACCGACCAAAAAACTTGGTGTGTCTTTACTCCGTCACACCACAATCCTCTGGTAGCAGACCCTTCAAGAAATAAGTTTTTGAGGTTGTTTACTTATGTCATCAAGTATAAAAAACTAAGCTGACATTAATGATAGCTTACATCTTCCTCTATATGAATGTAAATGTGTGCTGGACCTTAGCTAGATACAACTATATGTGGCAGACAACAATGTTTTAGCAAACAAGTATTTCATATTTGGAACTCGACATAATATTTTTCTAATTTTGCATTTTACTAATTAGAAACTGAAAGATTTAAACAACTGGATGAGAGATTAAAATAATTGAATAATTGTTTTTAATATAAATTTGTATAGCATATACCCATTACTAATCATCATCACGATGCAATTCAGAGTTGTCAAATTACATTCTAAACATAACCTCAAATTGAACTGTATTCAAACTTGAAATGTAAAAACCAGAAATTAACCTTCAAACTGACAGAAAGAAAGCTATTGGTAACAAAGCAGTTCATCATAAACATTACATATGAAAAATCTACTAGACGGTTCAAGATCATGACATTACGTAAAGAAGAACTGCTTGAGTTGGGTTCCGTCACCACACCTAATCATAATTAAAATTTTTATGTGCTCTTTTTCATTTAATGTCATGACTTTGAAGCTACACTGTCAAACAATTTGTGAAAATATCAGCAATTGACATTACTTATGATTTGTTTGCCATAATCTTTGTTTTTGCAAAACAATTGCTTAACCTTTTCCACACATCTTCTTGATTATTCTTTTTCTTTTTGGAAATAATTTCATCAATACTTACATTTTAGAAATCATCTAGAAGAGTTTCCAAAAAAATGTAACATAATCCAGGGTGTCCCATATATAAAAATCATCTAATTACTAAATGACTGTTGACTTTATAACATTTCCAATCTTAAAATTAGGTTTCTTGTATTTAGGACTGGTTGCATAAAACATGTTTAAGTTAATAGCGCAATTAACTAGTCAAATGTATATAATCAAAATTGTCTAATTAGATCAACTAATCAAGTGATTAACTTAAGCATTGGATTAAATCATATGATCACACTTATTGAAATAATGAGATTATGCATGACTTTAAGAGCAGAATGTATAAAAAACCCTATTGTTAATCCTGACTTGGGAATCTGCTGTATGAATATTTCTGCTTATTTGAAGGACACCCTATATAGTTACTTTCTTTAAACATATAGTCAAGTTACCTGATAAGTGCTGTTTTAACAAGTATGTAATGACTATTATTTTAGACAAATGTAAAATAATCATTACATGTAAGTCAAACACAATAGTTTTTATCCACATCTATTAAAAACAAATTAAAGGATGTTGAATAATGGGCTCATTATTCAGTCATCTACTTCACTTACACTGAGTTAGCTCTTGTTAAGTCAACTTAGTAATAGTGACAATGTCACTTATCAGTAAACTACTATGCTGAAGATATGGTTTTGTTGATAGTATTAGTTAAACATTGACAATGTTGTGCAGAAAATCTTGAGTTTTTAGTACGCGCTCATCAGTCTACAAAGATTACCTGAATTTAACTTCATCACTTTTAAGATAATCACTAACAAAGAGTAAATTTGTAGTTGTTTCTTAATAATATTTCTTGCTTTATATATGATTTGCTGTCACTTAAGATTTTATAAAACCAATACAAAATCTATGAAATAATAAGAAGAAATTAACCAATAAAATCTTTATTGTTCACTTAGTGATGTCTTATGTCATGTGAATCCATCCAATATATATATAAACTTTCAATAATATGTAAATAAAATACAATATAAAATACATACAGTTGCATATTTAAGGCCATTGATGCAGCCCGCTTGCTTCATGTTACAAATCGGACTTTAAATTCATCTTTACATACACTCTTTTTGTTCTTACCACCACCAACCATAATGTTATATAAAAGCTGCTCTATTTGTACCTTAATCACTGTTTAAATGTATTACATATACATACATATATCACAACTCTAATCAATTCGGCATTGTTAAAATAATAATAAAAAGAAGATGTTGCTAATTCAAAAGAGATCAAATAATAGGAGTTTAAATAATATGGATGGAATAAAAATGCTGAATTATAGGAAGGTATAAGGCAGAATTAAGTAATAATAAGTTATAGTACACATTACACTAAGGAAGAATCATAAAACCGTTTAAACAGTAACAAAGGTAACTAGCAATTATTTCTACATTTCATAAAAAGGGAAATTATTTAGAAAAGAAAAAAAATAAATAAAAAATACAGAATTGTTACATCTTAAATCTAAATTCTAAATGCACAGTGTGTATAAAATAGCAAAGCTAGTCAAATACTGTTATTATATTGTAGTATCAAAACCTATCTAAGGTACTCTCATAAAAAATTTTCTTTTATTGGTTTTACAACACCAATGTTTTTATTTATTGTATTAGTTGTTAAAAATATGGCATTGCAAAACAAATAAGTATATAATATATATAATTTTAAAATCTTATATGTATTATAAATTAATTTGTATCATATTATTAGAGTTAAGTGTTAATTAATAGCTACATGAACATTTATGCGAAAAATATAAAACTTTAAAATTTAGCTTAACAGTTCAGTATTTCGTACTACAAACAGGTATAACATTTGCACTATTATAATATTCTAATTATTATTTAAACTAGATTAAAAAATCATGAATGATAATGGTATCGTATTCGCTAAAACTACTACCCTATTAACTTGCATTATAAAATTGATTGCCAATTCGTAGATATTTAAAAAGGTCGAATTTAAATATTATTCTGGTCCCTCCCGTTCAAAGCTAGTAGTAATATCAAAAATTTAGCTAATTTTGTAATTCAGCAATTCTAACAAAATGTTGAATAAAATGTTTTTGATTTATTGCTCTTGTTTTATTTACTAATATAAATTAAACCCCGCTTGTATTATTGTATTTAATTAATTAAAAAATGTAAGCTTACAGTTGGCAATGTGGTTTTATTACTTCAATTTAATATATTGCTTTTTAAATATATTTTTATTATATTTAGAAGAGAATTAGTTTTTACAGATTCATGTTTCTTTTACATTGTTTTCTCTTAAGACTAACAATTTTGATAAATCAAAGAAATTGGAAATTGAATATAAGTTTATTAAGAACCATTAAGTAAAAATTGCCAACTTCAAAAATTAAAAAAGAAATAAGCATGTATACATTAAAATTCTGGACACTGATTATAACTTTTCATTTTTAAAGATGTTCATAGCAAATGTTAAAACACTCCAACTACTATCTCAGTAAATATTTTATTGTCCTTTCATTAATCAATATGTATAATTTACAACTAAAATGTTTAATAATACTACATAGTTGTTTCGTTCTTAAGTAACTGGCCTTGGCAAAAATTAAGTACACACATTTAGAAAAATAAAAATTTAAGTATGTAATCTTATTTCTTTACTATTACATCAGGTTTTTTTAACACTAAGTTCTAATTTTTTATCAACACTGAAGTACTCAAAACATTATACAAAACTTTTGTGAAAGAATCACTGACCACTTATTTAAAACAAGACAAATAACTTAAGATAATAAAACTTATTACTACATAAGAAATGATAATGCAAACAAAATTATGCTTAAAATTACCCCCCTATTCTCTCTTCAAAAACTACTTTTAAAAAGTATTGATAAAAATACTATCACTAAAAATACTTTACCAGTGTAAATACGAAATATCTGACCTGTTATTTGTAGATATGGCAAAAAGGCAGGTTTTAGACCTCACCATTAATTTGACCATCACAGTCTAGCTCTTCAGCAAGTGCTAAAGGAGCCCTCAACAATATATCGCTCACTTGAATTCTTTTAGTCTGCAAAAGAAGAAAAAAACAATTAATTAGTAAAGCACAGGAGATACAAATAATTTATAAAAATAATATTAGTAACAGTGATTCTTTATAAGTTATCTTAAAAGATGTTTTCATTAAAATTAAAATTAAAAATTTAAATTTTAGGCATATACAGGGTGTTTTAAAATACTGATAAACCATAAAACTATAAAAATATAGATTTCTTGCAACAAGACAAAAACTTAAAATTAATGGCATTTTTACAAGTTATCAATATTTAAAATCATCATTCCAATGTAATTATTCCTTAACCGTAAATTAACGATAACTCCTAAACAAAGCAAAACAAAAAAGTACCATAAAAAAACAATTTTTGTTTGCTGCAAGAAATATATCTTATATGTTTGTCAGTATTCCTGTGAAACACCTTGTATATGTTTAAATTTAAATTGTCAACTTTATTTTGCAATCTACTTACATTTGTTTTACTTCTCTAATATTTTTGAATGCTCCTATATTTGTCTGTAAAATCTTAAATGTGGATTTTAAACCCTTTAAACTATGATGTAATTACCTTTTCTTATCACTGGAGCAAATAGCATTAAAGTAGACACACTAAATATCAAAAATCACTTAAAACTGTTTTTTGTAATATGTAATAAGTTTTGGTCTTTCACCTTACCTGTAAGTCCCAGCCACTTCTACTAAAGAATCTTAAAAAAAAGCAAAATTCGAATCGACCAACTTCATCCAAAGTTATAGCTCAAAAATCTCATTTCAGTGCTAAATATAAATCGCATCAGCCAAGTAAAGAAATACATTTTGGTTGCTTTAATGCACATTCCGTATCTAGAACAGATGAATGTAATGTTTTTTTATTGACTAAAACTATTTAAATGCATTGGGCACGGTCCTTAAAAAAATTATTTATTATGAGATATTTGTGGTATAATTTTGGACCAAGTAGGCCGATTTCAATTTTATTTTCACTAAAGCTTACTATTGTTATTTCCTTTCTAACGAGATATCGCAAGTAAGGGATTGCCATTTAAGATTTTTTAGCTGAGATGGGGACTGAGAGGTTAGGTGAAAGAGTTTAACTTATTACATCATTTTACTTCCTCCTCCATATTACTGAAATGATATTGAGTGATTTTTAATATCTTTTTTAGTTTTTGACATACAGCCCACTGCAACTTTTCAAATTAACACCTGTATATAAACTGTGCAAATATGTCGGTTCATTATTTTGTTTATGATTTCTTTAACATAAAAGTAATAGCTGATCTGTAAAATGCACCTTGTTCTAAGTTTGTAGCGAGAAGCCAATGACATTGTGGACAGTAAAGCTCAAAATGAATATTAATAATTTATTTCTTTATGTAAAACATAAAAATTCTTTCCGCAAAAGAATTTGCTTCTTATAAAAGTTCTTATTCTAGATTTTTCATTATGGGCTGACCTCATTGTGCTAAAATGCTACCTTCTATTTGTTTGAAATTTGACTTAGTTTGTTACGTTTCTACCTTTTGTGTAAAATGTTAATGTATACACTGAGCATTTCTACAGATTTATATCAATATATTTCACGTTTGTTTCAGATATTTTATAAAGAATCACTGTAAATATGTTTCTGATTTACTGTTATATCCATTACATAATAGAAGAAGTACACAAATTATAATAGACATTACTACATTTGTTCAAGACCCTGACAGAAGAATTGACTGAAGATTCTTAATTTCTATGGAATTTTGGTTAATATAAATCAACTTAAATCTTATAAAAGTTTTGGTTTTAGCATAAAAAGAACTATATTTCAGATTTTTATACAGTGTGTTCCAAATTTGAGCTCATCATTGGAATCCCAAAAACCATAAGAGATATGCAATCAATTAAATTAGAAAAAAGTTACCTTTTTCGAGATCAATTTATTGATGGTTTTGCTTTTTCAAAAAATAAAAATATCTGATTTTCTTTAAAGCGGGATATTTCAAGATTGAGCAAAGACAGAAAAAAATGGCAAAGAAAGGGTTTCCGAAAATTTACTCCAGATACAAGGAAATCATCTTCGTGATTGTCCTTTGTTTTACTTTGGTAGTGGAATGTAAATGCAAATTGTCTTAAATAGAAGACCTACTTGATTTTTGTATTACTGAATAGTACATTTTAAATGCTTTTCAGTGATATAATGTTTGACATAGTTATTCTTTTGTTTTACCAGGTTAAAAAGTAAAAACTGTTTTGCATGAGAACATTGCAATGTGCCATGAGCAACTGTGGCATTAAATGTATGACAATCATGGGTTTTTGTCAAATAAGTTGTACTTATTATTCAAGAATCCTCTTTTTGTCATTCTTTTCTATCTTTGCACATTCCTGAGATATACCACTTTAAGAAAAGATATTTTTGTTTTTGGTGAATGATTTTTTTGAAAAAACAAAAACATCAGTAAATCGATCTCCAAAATAGGCAACATTTTATATAATTTAACCAATCTTGTATCTGTTATAGTTTCCAAGATCCCAATGCTGAATTTCGAATTTTAGACAAACTGTATAACAACATTTGGAACTTAGGTATAACAAATATTTTTTTTCTTAATAACAGTATATTGATAATTTATTAATAATTGTTTTTTAAAATAAAAGATTCACAGATCTGTCAGGAACCTTAATCACTAATATAATTTATTGTTACATACATGTTAATGCAAGGTTTTAACATACTGTTTACAAGTTTACTTGTGTTAAGAATTATACTAACAGGTTATAATAAGTTATTATTTTTACATAATTAAGCTTTATCAAAAAAAAGGGTAGAAAAGAGTTCAGGTATTATAATATAAATATCAATGTAATCTTCTAGACACTTACAGGTAACAAGAGAACCGATTTATGTTATGTGCAGTACAGTGAACTCATAAAGTAATGTTGCAAAATGATTCATATTTCGGTATTTTATGTCTGAATTAATGCAATCATTATTGGACATTGGTTGTTTCAAAATCAAAAAATATGTAGTTAATGCTCCAGTTACACTAGAAAATAATGAATAGACTTTCTGATGGCAGAGACCATGAGTAATTGTGCACAGATGGCTCGACTAACCGTAACTCAAATTAAGTAGACAAGAGTTGATAATAATAATAACTGTTTTTTTCAAGATTCTCCTCAATAAAATGTGTATCTGGAAGTTAAAAACCTAACAGAATCCAAATATTAATATTTTCAAATATATCTCTGTATTTATAAATTGAAAGTCCTCGTGTCGTCAGTGCATGTTGTTTTATCTGTATAAAAATGGAGCAAAAACACAAGCAGATAACAGCATGAGTGAGATGAGTCAGTAATTCAGATGAATTATATGCTTAGTGTACCTGTATTGATACTGGAATATTTAACAGGTTCATCATAAATTGGCCTTCAAGGTCAGCAAGTCTGATAATGACTCTAGTATTCAAATAAAATTTTAGTTTTTTCTCGCATCCAAAAAGAAAGTAAAGAGTAAGAACATGTCTGAATCATGATGGGGAGCATTTCCAAATGTTTATGTAAAATGTAAAATAAGGGAAACTTTATTCATTTTTGAATAAATAAATATATTAAGAAATTCTTAATGTTAGTTTTTAATTTTGCTCTTTTTGTTACTAATCCATTGCGATCGTATTATTATTTATGTTGTTGGCTACTAAATGTTTTTTATTTTTGATGTTGTTGGTGTGAGCGTATGAATAAACTTTATTAATAAATTGCAGATCATATTTCCTTTATTTTATGATTATTTTTCTTTATTCTTAGCTGCTGACATTGAGAAGAATGTGTTGTTCTTTAACACTTTATTAGATTAGTCGAGTTCCTACCTAATTTTAACTTATTAATTCTTAAAAAACATAAAATCAGACAACCATCATAACAACGATGCAATCTGTGTAACGTGACCAACATTCTAATACATATTCTGTTTTTCAAAAGGTGACAAATGCAGCCGCAAGTATAATTTCACAGCCCACTGGACCCAGAAAGATTTATGAACACTTTGTATTTATGGTAACAGTCTTAAATGCTCACTGAAAGAATCCTCATAATATAACAGGATTGACATGTATTTGTCGCAACATGTAATTTGATCTAAGAGTGCAATCTAATCGATTCCTGATACAATGCCACAGAAAGACACAACATGGCCGTCTTGCAGATTGATGTCACACTCAAATCTTTAAACGACCATATTTACATAACTATTGTTATCAAAATGGGTCTTAGACTATTTGAATTCCACTTGGCTCGACAATCATACATATATTTCGTAAGATAATGAAGTAGTTCATGCAAAACTACTGGTTAATCAGTGGCTCGAGACATGTCAAATTTCTTTACGTGTCCACCTTACATGCATGCGTACCTTAGTTAATGTTGCACCGTTCATGCAATTACGTCACCATGACGTATCAACTAATCTCTGCCGCTGTTTACTCATAATACAACCCATTAAGTATTAGTGTATAAGTCATTTTTCACAATATACCATTATTTATCTTGTTACTGGCGCTTTACTTTGAAAAAAAAATTGTTGTAAGGGTCCAAAACAATTGAACATACAAAAGAAAATAAAATTTTCTATTTATTGATGTCACCTATTAAACATGATGTAATTTAAAAAAATCATAGTTGGCATTACCAGTTAATTATTATTAATAAAAAAAAAAAATGAAAGTGATCAGTTTTTAAACAATGCCTTCTGGATCATTTTAAATTTTTTTTTCTATCTGCAACCATTTTCATTTTAAAACACCTTTATTAAGGAGGTACAAAATGTACAGTCAATTTAAAACGTTTACTCTGCAGTAGGTATCTGTAATTAATATGCACTATGGAAAGGATAAACGTTTTTCGGAATTGTACTTTTAAAAATTAATATTTCAACTCGTGATTAAATGACTTTTGGCTCGTTGAAATTATTCTATTATGTATGTAATTATCAAATCATTACAAAATTATTCATAATTACTATTAAATTTACATGAAATAATTAATTATTTATTATTAAATATTTTTTAAAAAATAATAAAAAATTCGGCAGCGTAGCAACTTCAACCGTGTTTGCGCATGCGTTCACTGTATTATATTGTGTTGGTGATTCATAAGTGTGTGTGTATGTAAGCAAAGAGATGAAATTTATTTAACAAGATTCTTGAAAGCAATAAAAAATGAACGAAGAAAAAAAACGTTATTTTTGGAAAGGTAAATGACTCACTAAAAAAATTTATAACCAACAGATTGCACAGCACAAATCTGAACAACAAAGAAAGTTCGAGTATCTTAAGTCAAAAAAAATTATCACTAACCTATTGAATTATTTGAAAAATTTAAAAATACAATTTTATAAAACATTTAATTATTTTTGCAATATTAAACAAATTGGGCAATAATTTATTTATTACGAATTATTATTTAATTTTGTTATGTCTTATAATATATAATAAAAGTTTTTTAAAAACTTGAACATTTATTTTTTGAAATACGATCTCCTTGAATTTTGAATTTCCCTCTCAATCGCCGTTGTCGTCAACATAACCCAGTGTTTTTTAAAGTTAATTATTTTTATAAATAAGAATCCGTGACATTTTTTTTTCAACAATTACGAAAAAATTTTTTTATGCACATGTAGTTTTTCAGAGCAGTGTCACCATTTTTTGATAGCTAATAGTGTTGATATATAGGTACGCATGGGTGTGATATGCTGTTATAATGTTAAATTGGCTATTTTTAATATTTTTTTATAAAAAAACATGAACCCTAGGTGGCTAAAATTGTCAGACAACAAATATAAATATTTTTATTGATCCTCAAAATTTCATGATGTTTTCATCATTTTCCTAAAGTCCTGTATCTCCTTAATTATTTAACACCCTATATAAGGCAAAATTTGCCATTAGATTGGGATAATCAGGCATAAAATGTAAAGCATTTTGCAACATTACTTTATGAGTTAACTGAATTAACTAACTTATATTTGAGAAATGATGACATTAATTGTCTCAGGTTAAGTTGATAACAAAATAAAAATTTAAATATTCCTTCTCTATTAAAAATTAAAGTCCTTTGGTCTTACTTAGGTCCTAAGACAATAAAATGTTGGATGCATTAAGAATCTCTACCTTAAGACAAAATTCTAACATAAAAAACAATCAGCAGTCCTGAGATCTCACTAGATAATAATATCATTTTTGCCAATTTAAGATTGCACTGTAAAAATTAACCATGCATTTAATTTTACACTATTCATAGGTAAATAAATTGTTGAGAATTATTCAACCACAGCCGTAACATTTTCAATAGGCTAGCTTGACGACAGAATTTTTGATCATCCATTATAATTTTTGTTTTAATCTTAGAATATGACTTTATAAACAATAATACCATTTTTAATTCTTTTTTAGTTTCTTTTTGGTTAACAACAACTATAAATAATCAGATAACTAAAAATGCATCAAGAGTCTAGTTTGATCCCTAGAAGGAGTAACAAGTTTTCATTATTTTTACATATGATTCTTCAATAGTTAAGACAAAATCTTATAAATTTTGATTTTTAAAATGTTTGTTTATGTACCATAATAAACTGTAAAATAGAATTGACCAAGTACTACGTAAATTATTTGCAGTATCTACAATTTAGGAATTAATACTATACATTACAAACAAACAGCAGTTAATAAATATAAACATCATGCAACATGCTCAGGCCATGGTTAAATTAAAAATAATACTGCGTTTGCTAACCTCCGTATGTTGCTCAGGTCCTGCCGTGACACGCTCTACAACTACAAAGCAATATAAAACAAAAATTGAAGCTTTAAAATGTACAATGCTATGAAGACAATTTAACATAATCTTAAAAAACATTCTTTAAAGCACAACAGATTCAAATCCACAAACTTTCAATTAAATCAAGACAAAAATTATTACTCACTATTTTCCTGGTTGGAAGTGGTAGTTGTTATACTGGAAGAAGTTACTTCCCCACTCTGATTAGATATTGTAGTCACAGTCGTTTTTGTTACAGTTAAGCTTGACAAACGACTTGCTAATTCTTCACCAGACCCCAAATGATCTTTCACACTATCAATGGTAATGTCACCAATACTACTAGATACAGTCATATTGTGTAATGTGTCCTCGCCATTCTCTCTAACTTCATCATTCTGAAAATGAAAAATAATCATTATATTACAAAGAAAACAATGAAATAATCAAACTAACTTTATCTGCTACACTACTTTCTTTACTTTCACCAGTTCCATTAACTAAAGGGGCAGCATTTTCATTATCTTGTTGTTGATCGGCATGAATCTGACCTTCAATATCAATTTCAGAACCACCTTCATCTCGTGCACCTTCTGGAAGTGGTAAATAACATCGTGCACCGGTCATTTGTGTGGCTGACAATGATATCCTTTGCAATTCAGATGAGGAATGTAAATATAAGGCTTCAGCATCACGTGTGAATACCAGAGAGGATATACCACTATAAAATATAAAGGTGCAATTAAACACATAAGAACCAAAAAGTAACTACAATCGAAACATACTTTATATCTTCTCTTCTTACAGCAGCTGCATTCAATTGTCTCTTGAGATCAGGGATACTTAAAACAACACAATCTCCTAAATTAGTTAAGCATAATAGATTTACTTCTGTATGCTTAGTTTGGGTATCGGAAAGATAACATGAGAATGTGCCAAATGCCATTCTTCTCACTCGAGCTCCTACAAGTAACACATTTAAAGTTTGACATTATAAAGATAAAATACACAAAATATATTTACCTTCATGAGCTGTAAGCTTATACTTGCAAACAGCTTTAAGGGAAGGCAATGCAAATATTTTAAACTGCTCTTCTGAGGCAATCACAACTCTATGCGGCTGTGTTGTATCTGGCAAAGGTGCAACACCTTTTTCAACTTCTAGTGGTTCTGGAAGAGGTTTACTAGATCCATCCAACACTGCAATACCAATTACTGGTGCTTTATGTTGTAACTGAATTTCTTTACCAATCTGACACAACACGTCATCTGTGTCTCGTTTTTGTGAATTAGGTACTGTTATTGTAAAAACGTAAACTCTACCACTATTTGTTCCTGCCCATAAGGTTGGTGTCGTATTTTGTACTGCAGAATATTATTTTACGATTACTTTACATTGTTTTAAAAAACAACTAACTCACCATTGATAATAAACGTCCTTGCAAAATATAAACATCTAACAATAGAACCCATTCCATCATCAACTGGTCTAGCTTCAATTTGTCTTTCCACTGGTTTTGCTTCAAGTGGGCTAAAATTATCACTTACTGGACTTCGAGGAGAAGGTGAACTTGTCTGGCCTCCAGTAGAAGCATTACTTGGAGAACCTCCAGCATGACGAGTGGAACGACCTTTACGAAGCCTTCTAAATGATTCTCTTAATGATTTTTTAAATGATTTCCGTCGTGATATTGGTGTGTCACCAGCACCAGTAAGGTCTAAAATGAAAAGTTTATGATTTTTTTCAAATAAATTAAAAGAAATTTAAATCTTTACCATTAGGATTAAGTGTGCATTTGACAATAACAGATTTTTGTTTACGATAATCAAATAAAGCAAAACCATGAGCAGTACCAGCTGCTACTAATCCCCAGTCAGCTTGAACAGTACAACATGTAATGGCTGCCGGTGGATGAAGCTGAAGTATTGATGTTGCTTGGAAGCCCCGTGGTTGATGAATTTCACCTAATGTGATTAACTGGGTATTATAAAAAAGAATAAATATGTAGCTTACTTCAGCACTAACCTGATCTAGGAGTTAACTGATCATAACCTTTCCAGACAAAACCATCTCTATCACTAACTATATTCATTGTAGTAACTTGTAGTTCACCCGTGAGCACTTCAGTATCAAATTTTGCAACTACAACATGTCCCGCAGTACCTGCAACCACCAAAGTACCAGACAGTGGACATAAAACAACTCTCTTAATTGCTAAACGTGGGTCATCTGAGTATGGATCAAAAACTCCAGTTTTTCGAAATGGTGGCCATTCCTCTTCATCATCTTGTGATTGAACTGTGTCATCTAAAATATTATGTTATCAAAATTATTTAAAAAACTTAAAGAATCTTGTTTAGTATTTACCGGCTATATCCTCTCCAGTAAATAATTGAGCAGTGCTAAATTTATATATTGGAGTTAAAGTAACCCCACCAGCATCCCAGAAGCGAACTGTACCATCTTCATGACCTGTTAAAAGAAGTTCTCTTCTAGGTTGTTGGCCTTTAGAACAAAGCAAATCGCCACCGTCTATAGGCCACTTCCTATTTGAATAAAGATTATTTGTTTGGGCCTTTCCAGCATCCTTTAGTTGTTCCCATAATTCTTCTGGAACACCTGCAATAAAAGTGAGATTTCATACCTTTCTCAAATAAGAAAATTTATTGCAGAATTATACCAGAAACATGCTGATTGCAAGTGACAGCCGATGCATGCAGGGAAACCAGATATGGCAAATTCATCATTTTCCAATCATCAGATAACAAATCGATGGCAACCAATTCTTCATCTGCAAGTACAATTAAAGCTTCAGGCTCTCCCTGAGATGGGGATCCATTTGAAACACCATTATCTAAAGATTCACCACTTTCTGTTAAATCGTTTTGACCTTTTGATTCTATTATCACAAAATCAATCACCTAAAAGTGAGATTATAAGCTCGCTAACATTACAACACTATAATTAAAAATCATCGATTATGTTAAAACATAATAATCTTACCTTGCTGGTGAAATCGAAAACAACATGTTTCGTATCGTGTATAACTGTAACTGTATATTTATCATTGTAACTGGCTCTAGGTAAACCTCCAGAAAAGGCAATAAGAGGAGAGCCATCTAGCTGCTTTCTAATTATTTTTGGAATGGCTTTACAAGGGAATGGTCCATAAGTGGTAATAGGTTCATTAATTGGTTTGTCATCATCACAAATATCCCAATTCATGTAGCTTCCTACATAAGATAATTGTTTATTAAAATAAATTCCAATTTATTCTAATCTTCCAAATATCATGTGATCAAGAAGATTTCACATCAAATTGACTATGAAAATCTCCTTACGTTAAATACCACAAAACAAGCAAAACAAGATAATCTACCTCACAAACAGCTAGTGGATAGTATTAAGCATAACATGAATGCATTATAGTAAGAAAGCAATTTATCAAAGATTTGAAAGAGCAATTTTAATGGTTTGAATTATACAAGGCATGCCTGGCCAGGATCAAAGGTTGCTATAGTAGTCAACCTAACATAAAATTTAATTGATCGCACAATATATCTTCTGAATAAAATCATGTTCAAAAACAAGATCTACGGATTTTAATTTAATTAGAATTAATATCTAAAGAAATGTACCATCATTATGAGAACTTGTAAATGACCCATCTTCATGGAAACAAACAGATTCCAACTGCTGGCTCGAAACAAACGTTTTGACTGCTGTATTTTCACTTCTATTCCATATAACCATAAGGCCACGATTATACCCAATTAAGATATGGTTAGGCTCATTGGGTTGTTCTACAACTGATTCTACTGCCCCCGGATTTAATTTATAGTCTTCTGGAACACTAAAATCACCATGTTTTTTAGTTTACTAAATGCTTTATCAACTAAAAGTTTATTACTTACTTTTGCATAACAATATCCTGATAAATTATATCAGGTGTCATTGTGAAAGTATGCAGATCTAGAAGATATATGTTTCCACCTTCTGTTCCAAGAAGTAAATGATTACCAGATGATTCCACACATATGGCAGAAATTTTTTTTAATTTTCCTTCTAAAGCCTGAGTCTTAACTTCTACAAGAGAACTTTTATTTACCTCCCAGAGGTGAAGGGAATTGTCATCACATAATGAAACTATTCGACCAACATTAGGCAAAAATACAAGCCGCGTAACAGCTATAGGAATTTGATGTTGACCATAAAACTCAACCCCAGGTTTTCCAAACACTTTAATGGCTCCACTTGCAGTTCCGATACCAAGTAACCGTAAGGAAGGATCCCATGCCAGGGCAGTTGGTTTATTAGGGAAACCATGTTGTAACGTCTAAAAGAATCAATATTACAAAAGAATTAACGAGAATTTTCATCTATTACAATAAATATGTCTAATCTTCAAATTTTGTTTAAGTTTTCTTAAAAGTTTTGTTTTTGGAAAAAATTCTCAAATAATACATAAGTGCACTCAGCTATATAACGCTATTCTTTACATTCTTTAATGATTCCATTTGATTCAAACTTATACGTATAGCTGAGGATGATCACACGGTGCTATTTAAAAAAAAAAAAGAAAAAAAAGGCAGGATGATAATGTCGTACATCATAATTTTATAAAAGTACTAAATGATGCAAAAAATAATTAAATCAGTTTTGGTGTCCAGAGATTTTTTCCTTTTTTGGGCTTATTGGAACAGTATTTCTAATTTTGAAGGCAATTATATCTTTTTTAGTTAATTTTATAATATTTAAATACTAGTTGCTATGCTTCCAATACCATATATACAAAATCAAAATTTTTATTAATGTTATCTCATTTATTTCTCAATTCTTATACACACCAAAGAGGTATGTTAAATATTTTATGTAGTTCAGATACCATTGTTCATCATGTGTAAAGTTAACAATGTAGAACTAGATATTTGTTTCATTATCAGTTTGAGACTTGCTTAGTTCTTAATTTATATTTCATTATAGTTTAATGTTATTATGATGTTGTTTATCAAATAGAACCTAAACATATTTAGAAAAATGTTAACATTAATGTAGAAATACAATAATATGATAATTACGAGTAAACCTAGTAAAAGTTTAATTCAGATTAAACAAATGCACGTATGCTAAAAGTGATGTGTTGTTAATAAATCAAACAAACTATTTAATAATGCACTAATAATAAGTTGATTAATTGTGTTTTATTGGGCAACTCACAACTTACAAAATAATAACCTGCATTTAGAGATTTACGCAACTGCAATTTCATAAAATAATTTTACATCATATTTACACATAATTTAATCAGTTACAGATTAAGTTTTAATTAATATTCTAAAATACAAACCTAATAATTAAATGATTGGGAAAATTAATGCTGCAAAAAGAACTATTTTTTTAAACTTAATTTTATCTGCATATTTCAAAATTTCGAAAATAAAAAAATTATTATAAAACTAAGTTTGTACATATTCATATTAGATTAGCAGAAACAAGATCATATTACAGATAACATGAGTACTATTGAGAATTTTTTAAATTAATTAAAATTTGACTTCTCTTCAGATAAAGCAGCATTTAGGTTAGTCATGATTCAGATAACTGAACTTTTACTACACTACTTTGTTTAATTTACTTTTATGCTAAAGTAATTTATAATAAATGTAACTTAAATAAATGAACTACCTAAAAAGTAATCAAATTAATTGAAAATTTTAAACAACCAAAATTTTTAGAAAAATACAAAATAACTAGCTCTAACAGGTATATCACACATGCAGGTAATTCCTTTTTAATCTTGGAAAAGGGCGACTTATTTTGTGTATTAATATACAGTGTATCCCTATGCCTGTGTTGTCTCGTTTGTATCCAAAATTCATATTGGTAGATTATAACAAGATAGTGAACCAGTTAAATTTTTAAAGAGCTACAGAAAACTAGTAAGAAGACATTAATATTTAAAATTTTACGCCTTTAACATTGAGCCTTATGAGAAATTACAGATTTTATTTTATTTCACAAAAAGTACCTTTCAGATTTCAATAAAAACGGGAAAAATGAAAGAAAAAGAAATTTTAAACATTTTAGACACTTACAAACAGAGCTTCAGAGCATGTGACAATAGTAATTAGCAAAAATGTACTTTTTATTTCGTTGTGGCAACGTCAAAAAAGAGGTTATAACGCGTGCGAAATTTAAACATGCATGCAATGTGAGAATATAAGTTTTATAGAAATTTTTTATTACAAATAATATGAACGAGGTTTTATTAATACAGATATATTTATTAGATCAAATAACATATACAGGGTATTTGGTTCACCGCCGTATATCCGAAAAGGGGTGGTAGAAGACATGATTTGGAACTTATCTAACCTAATATACTATTATACAGTGTCACGGTTTTTGAGATATTGTCATTTTTCATAATTTCACCCAATTGGATGTTTTTCCTCATTTAAATGTGAACACCGCACTATTGGAAACTTTTAATTTGAAGGTAACGATAATTTTATAATTTTTCATAGCTACTCTATCAATTTTAGTCATTTTCACCAACTCCTACAAGTGATTAAACAAATTAGACTCGGAAAAAGTTAAAAAAATTGTGACTCTAAAATTTAACTTTTCCTTTATAAGGCTATAAAAGAGAAAATTCCAATGGGTAATTATGTTCAAACATTTTTAAAAACATCCTTATTCTTTACCCTTTAAAATGACATATCTCACTTTTAACCACCTGCAGATTCTTAGGACTAACAGGCGACTTGAATACAAAGGAGCAGTTTGGCCACACAAAAGCAAACACTTGATAACACGTTATTGGTTGTAGGGTTGGCTTCATAACCATTGGTGGTGTTGATCTTTGCTTTTCAACCGTTAATTTTGTGATTTTTGCGTGTTGCAGGTCCGTATCAGTTTGCGTTGAACTCCACGTTTTATTGCAGTCGTTGAATTGGACTATTAAGGTGCATTGAATTTACATTGAATTACACTTATTTGATTGGACTATTAAATAGTGATGGCCCCCGGACATAATAACCCAATCAAATCCGGTGATCGAGCAGGCCATATTATCGGCCCATTTCGCCCTATTCATCTATTGAGAAAGTTGGCATTTAAAAAGTCTCTTACAGCTATCCGATAGTAGGCAGGGCATCCATCGTTTTGAAAAATCATTTGTCGGATCCTATCTAGTGGCACTTCATCTAAAGTATCGTCCAAATTGTTCTGTAAAAACTTTTTAAATGCCAACTTTCCCAAAAGATGGATAGGGCGAAACGGGTCGATAATGTAGCCTGCTCAATCACTGTATTTGACACCCTCGGGTTATTATGTCTGGGGGCCATCACTATTTAATAGTGCAATCAAACAAGTGTAATTTAATGTAGATCCAATGCTTTTTAATAGTCCAATTAAATTGTTGTAATAAAACTTGGAGTTCAATGCAAACTGATACGGACCTGCAACACGCAAAAATCACAAAATTAACGGTTGAAAATGCAAAAATCAACACCACCAATGGTTATGAAGCCAAACCTACAACTAATAACGTGTTATCAAGTGTTTGCTTTTGTGTGGCCAAACGGTTCCTTTGTATTCAAGTCGCCTATTAGTCCTAACAATCTACAGGTGGTTAAAAGTGTGATATGTCATTTTAAAGGGTAAAGAATAAGGATGTTACTAAAAATGATTGAACATAATTACCCATTGAATTTTTCTCTTTTATAGCCTTATAAAGTAAAAGTTAAATTTTAGAGTCATAATTTTTTTTAACTTTCTCCGGGTCTAATTTGTTTAATCACCTGTAGGAGTGGATGGAAATGACTAATCGATAGAGTAGTTATGAAAGATTATAAAATTACTACCTTCAAATTAAAAGTTTCCAGTAGTGCGGTGTTCACATTTAAATGGGGAAAAACGTCCAGTTGGGTGAAATTATGAAAAATGACAATATCTCAAAACCCGTGACACTTTGTATAATAGTATATTAGGTTAGATAAGTTCCAAATCATGTCTTCCATCACCCCTTTTCGGATATACGGCGGTGGACCAAACACCCTGTATAATAAAATATAATTAATTAAAATATTTTAGATTTTTTGGTTATTTTATTTTCTTTATTTTCGAAAAAATTAAAAATGTTTTCTAATATTTTTTTGCTTTTGGTAACTTTAACAACGCCGTTCTCATCTTTGCCTAAAACTTGTACCAGTCAGTATATTTAGTTTTTTTATATGCTTCTTCAAGCATTTCGTAAGTCACGTTTGCAACGACCATTTTTTTTCTAATACCTGTAGATACACAGTCTTTTAATAACTTTTGTAATAATTTTTTTTGTTACTCTTTTACCTTTCCAATGAAATATTTTTTTAGTGTATTTTAATGATTTTGACTCTGACATTTCGGCAAAGACAGGTGTTTAATATTTTGAGTGAAACAGAGTTACTGTAAACATACCTATCTTTTTCGCTTTATCGCGGCGTTGCCTGATCTAAATACTACGGAAATCAAACGAGCCAGTGCACACATTTGACACTTGTAGTATCGACGGTACTACCTTTTTCTGGTTTAAATATTTGTGCAAGTACAAGGTAAATTGATACTTTTTACAAATTATTATCAAATTATCAATAAGCATTGGCATCAACCGACATTTGCTAATATACCTTTTTCTGCTTATAATCCGTTCGTTTTTGACTAATTAAAGTTTTAAAGCCATCTGAAACTGATTGTCTTGCTTTTTTAGCATTTGAGAAGTTTTAGTTTGTTATCTATGTAACAGAACATTGTAGCTTGCGTGACCTTATTTGACACTGACATGCTGAAAAATGTTTAGAACTTCTGCTACAATACTAAATTTCATACAATTATGTAATTTCCCCCACCCGTCAATTTAGATTAATGTTTCCTATATGTAATTTAAAAGTAATTAGATAGTAATTCAATTACTTTTACCAAATAATTTGTAATTTAAAAATTTTGTTGCATTGTAATTTAATTATTTCTACGAAAAGTAATTGTAATTAATACTTTTAAAAAGTAATTTACCCAGCTCTGACATGAATTATGAATCTTACCATCCCAAAATAAGTTTTTGAATCACTAATTTAAATAAGCAATAAAAATGTTATTCAAGGATGGGAGACATAATTACAAACAAATATTAAATGAGGTAAGCAGCCTGCTCCAATTATCATTTACACAATATTTGAGTAAAGATAAAATTCATGTAATTGCTTTTGGCATACAGTGTGAGGTGTAGGTATATGAAGTAAAAAAGAAAAACATCCAACACATCAATTTTTTATTTAATCAGTGTATACTTTGATGTAAAGTTTCATTCCCAATTTCAACTCCTTTTCCTTCAATTTTTTTAAATTGCAAGAGGGTCAAGTGATCCCTCATTTGAAAGGGGTTTTAATTAGTTATTGGACGATGTACAAAAATTGAAATTTGGTTAAGCAGTTTTTGAGAAATTGAATAATAAACTAATAAAAATTAGAAACATTGTTCTAATGCAAAAGATGTTCACTTCTTGACAAAAACAAAGTCTAATTTGTGTGTCCTCTCTAACTCTTTGTGGATCAATTCCAGCACATTCTTCAACAATAGCAACCAAAATCAGTTTTTAACTTTTATAAATTCATTATTAAAGGTAAATGTTTATTTTTAAATTTCTCAAAACTATACACCGTTGAAAGATAAATTTAAACCCTTTCAAATGAGGTATCACTGCCCCACCACATAATTAAAAAAAATTGAAGTTAAAACTGGGGATACATTAAGTACGCCTTCATTAGATCAAAACTGTTTAAGAACACAGTTTGCTTGTACAGTAAACATGATTGTCCATAGATGACGCAGTATGTATTGAAATTGATTAAAGTAATTATAGTTTCAAAAAGAACCAGAAGATGTCTAACTCTCTATATTTACCTAAGAGGAAAAAAGAAGAAAACTGCTTGATTCGTCTGTATAAATATTATCCTATTCTTTATTATAGTTCACGATCACTTCTTAATTGTATTTAAAAAATGTAAAATGTCACGGGGAATATTTCAGGTAATATTTTAATGGCACTTGGGCCAAGTTCATAATCAAGAAATGGTCACTTTTAATTTTTAATAGTACTGGTTAAATACGTTTTTGAGTAAAGGAAAGGTTTTTCCAAAACAGAAAACAATGATAATGATTTTTTTTATTATGAACTTGGGCCAAGATTACCTAAAATATTCCCTGTAACATTTTACAGCAATATTAAATGAGTATTTTATTCTCGTTGTTTTAAATACATACATACATGAAATAACTTTTTATTGAGACACTGCAACACTTATTTAATTGGAAGTTGAACAGAAAAAATTGTATAATAAATATAATCAAAGTTTTACATTAAATCATTCTAGGAGGAAATTAAAGTTGGATTAAAGTTTTACGTGAATCAACAACAAAATTAGACAAGCGCAGTTTCATGTCTTTCTTGATTGATTTTACTATTTTTTCTTTCAGTGAAACAATAATAAATAATACGTTAGGTATTTAGCACTTTGTTTTTAAAATATCCTTTTCGCCCAGCGGTCATTGAACCTTTTCTTAACAAATGCGTTCTGACTTCTTTGTTTGCGCATTGCATTAAAGATATCATCTGTAGAGCTATATAACGGTAGTACCAGAAGTAAAGATTTTTCTTTCTAGAGTGCTTTGAAGAGTTGAAGAATAATTTTCTGCCGCTTTGTTACTTTTAGTAGTGTTTAGGTAGTGGTTATAGTGGTATATGATACTACAATAGTGTGTACCGAGTAAGTAAACAAAATCTAATAAGTTACGCGTAGAATTGCATATTTATAAGGAAATGTAGTAAAAAAGCAGCAACCTATACACTTTTCTGAATGATTTTTGAAAAGTTCACACGACGCCATGAATACTCGGTTCAACCTATACATTTAAAAACTGATATTTTGGATCCTAAAGATTTGGAGGTCAACTTAGGTCCTGTAGAACTACTTGATGGTATCGAATTTATAGATGCATTATCAAAAACGATGACTAACATTGACTATGTAGTTGTTTTGATCAGCCTCGCCAAAAACAGGAAGAAAGAAAACATGTGGGATAGAGGTGATTTAGAAAAGGTTGAAAGTTTAGAACCGCACTCACATGGTGGAAAGGTGTTGGTAGTTTTAATTTAATTTAATACTTTCAATGCTTACGTCATCGTCATCGTCATCTACATCGCCAGAAAAAACAAATAGCACAATGGGGAGGATTTATTGCGCGAAGAGAAACAGATTAACTACCAAAAGAGCAATAGCTCACTTTTATTTCTCATAACTATAAGTTGAGAGTACGCTCCAAAAAGACATCCGAAGGTCAAACAGCCTCTTAGAATGGTAAGAAATGCAGCTGTTCTTTTTATTATTTCAATCTTAAAATATATTTTGCCTTCTGTGTGTTTTAGAAGCTGAGATTGTCCAGGAATCAAACCAAAATCAGAAAAGATTTAAATCAAGCGACAATAGAACTACCAAAAGAAGAAAAGGCGATTCAGAACCAAATGAAAGTTCTTCAAATGAGGAATATTCCACCCATGATACTGAGTCTAGTGTTGGGCCCTTGTCATTTTCCGAAGAAGAAAATGACGAAAATTGAATCTGAACTTACCTACTTGTTATTCTATTTAAAGATTTAAAATATAAACTGTTTTAAGATTTCGCTGGCGTTTTAGTTTACAGGAACTAGCATTAAAAAAGCACTACTTTAAACTTCTTGTACGGCAAATAACCATCACATTTTCGTAATTTTCTGAAAAATGTCATCAAATTTTCATTCATTTCTGTATAACATTGTATTTATGGAAATTATTCAAATATTTCGATATTTTTCATAAATTTCAGAAATTTTATATAAATTTCAAAATTTCCTGAAATCTGAAATTTTTCAAAGGAAATTTCACTGACCTTTGAAAATTAAAATTTATCCATTACTAGTTGATGCTAATGGTATTTATTACTTTTTCCATCCAGGTAGGTATATAAATACACCAACGTTATTATATAATATAATAAACTAAATTATACAGAGTGATTTTGAAATAAAGGGTACCCTCTTAAAGGTGGGTAGCGGTGTGATAGTACATACATTTGCGATAAAAAAAGGTAGGTAAAAATTGCATAGTTTCCGAGAAAAAGACTTTTGAAATTTAATCGCTAAGCCAAGCCGGTCCTGCTCTCACACTTTTACTTAAGTAAAAATCGATAGGGGTTGACTGACCCTCCTTGTCATTGGCAGGTAGCTATTTACATATGTAAGGGTCGGAACATGTTGTCACACTCAGTCGATCTTTGACTTTCCTGAGAGTGACAAGGTGTGAAAAAAATTTAAAGTGAGCGAGATGTTTTCCACTCCAGAGTTGGCAGACATAACTTTAACTCATTATAATGTAGAAGAGACAAAACGACTGTACGCCGATCGTTTTCCACAACGAAGACAGCCTTCGCGGAATACAATACTGCAAACGATACAACGACTTCGTGATACAGGTAGCACCGTCGCAACCTATGAAGGCCGTGGACAAGAACGAGCATCACACTTTCTTCAAGCGGAAGAAGATGTATTAGATATGATTAATGAAGATCCTACAATAAGTACCCGCGGTATCGCACGCGACGTGAACGTTTCCCAAGCAACAGAGCATCGGATATTAAAGTCGTACTTATTACATCCCTATCACGTACAACGGGTTCAGCATTTAACTGAAAATGACTTTGCACCGAGACGAACATTTTGTGAGTGGTTTCAACAAAAAACAATGCAGCAACAGGAATTTGTAGAGAAAGTACTGTTTAAGGATGAGTGTTGTTTTACGCGAGGCGGTATCTTAAATTTTCATAACGTACATTATTGTAATGACGCTAATCCTCACCTGATTAGGGAAAATAAATTTCAATGGCGGTTTTCTATTAATGTGTGGTGTGGCATTTTAGGAGACACATTGTTTGGACCATTTATTTTACCACAGCGGTTAAACGGAGACACGTATCTGGAATTTCTAGAAAACAGGTTGCCAGATATGTTGGATGATACACCTCTAGAAACTCGTAGGCATATTTATTACATGCATGATGGAGCCCCTCCGCATACTAGCGCACGTGTGCAGGGCTATTTGAACGAAATGTTTCCCCATCGGTGGATTGGTCGCAATGGTCCCGTACGCTGGCCTGCTCGTAGCCCTGACATAAATCCTCTGGACTACTTCTTGTGGGGTCACATGAAGTCTGTTGTATATCGCACGGAAGTCGAAAACGCGGAAGACCTTCAACAACGCATTTTAGCAGCAGCCGCAGAAATTCGCAATACAGCGGAATATTTACTCGTGTGCGTAACAGTTTTCACCGACGCATAGAGGCTTGTCTTACTATTTACTACTTGCTCGAGATAAAAGAAGGCGATAGCTTATGTTAAAAGCAACCGCTATTTCGCCGAAAGCATGGTAAACATACCAAACCTTTCTCGCACTTTAAAAGCTTATAATAGTTTTTCTGGTTTCTACAATGCCATAAATAACCTATGGACGCGTTTATAACATTTACTTTTTGATCTGTAAACGGAAAAATATTAAAATTTTACTGTTAGTGACTTTTTTCTGTAAAATTCCGAAGAACCAAAAACTTCAATAAGCATTATGCTACATAAATAAAAATTGGTTGATTTTATGGAATCGAGTTAAATACAGAAGCGATAATTAGTAGTATCTTCCATAATGTTTTCTATTCAAATGACTAAATAATAATAAGAGATTAAAATGTTGCTTGCGAGACTGGAGTCTAATTGCTCGTGACATAAATTATGCTATTATCCTTTTACTGTCTTAATACATTTCAACAACCCTGCCTGTTAAACATATCACAATTTCTTTGATCTCCTCAACTTCAGATTTAAGAAGGGAATCTTGAAAATGTCCAGGGGGTAGCTTATGATGACATTTATTGTTCATTGTGCTACTACCCCTGCGTTAGTTCAAAGAAAATTTTCATTCTTGCACTACAATGATTTTACAACAACCGTAAATCTCCTTAACTTTCACTTTTTACTCCGAAGGCGAGAATACAAAGAACACTTTCCTTTTTCTAACCAGAGGCGGCTTCAGTATTTAATATTTCGGAAAATTGTGAAAATTCTCAACTTTCACGGAGCCACTTCGTTTCTTCATTTTTTGTCTTCTTTTAGCCTCACTTATCACCTATTAAAAGGATACCCTTTATTTCAGAATCACCCTGTATATATAATAAAAATATTTTGTTTATAATAAATTACTTATTTAATAAAGAAAAATACCAAATAATGTAAAAACAAGAAATAAAAATATCAGACTTTTCCATAAAACGCACCTTATGGATTGTCATTGTTGTTATTTGTCTAACAAGGACCTAAAGTCCTATAAGAATTACTTGAATTCTTTGATATAATCAAAGTTTGAATAGAAAAAGTGCATGTGACGTACCCTGGTGTTACTATCTGTCTCTTTCTTACTAATTACAAACCATGTTTTTCATGTTTTATTAATGTAGGTTATTTTAATTTATTAATACAATACTTCAATTAATAAAGATAAGAGAAATGGTTTACAAAAAAGAGACAGATCGTTGTACCCCCAAAATGCATGTCGTCTATTGCTGATCCAATCATATATTGAAAGGTTAAAAATAGCGCGAGATTTAAAATCCATATGGCTGACAATCCTCCCCTATGTAATCTTATCATAACTTGCAAAACAGTGGTGCCATCTCTTTGAAGACAGATGAACTAAAATTATAATACTTTTCATAGTTTCCATTATTGCGCATTGCATTCATCAATTGCTGTTACTTCCCAATAATTGAAGGTTTGTTTTTTCTAACTAGTATCTTTATTTCTAATTCAAATGCATCAAACTTTTCAGGATAGGTAGTTGTTACAGTAAGGCAAGTAAATGGATACTTTTTTTATCAGTATTATATTTAAAATTTAAAATAATAAGACAAGTTATTCTGCACAAAAGTATTGTTTTTCTTAGCTGATAGACCCTGAATCAAGATTTTTATTGGCCATTGACAAAGGTACATGTATGCAGCATTCGTAGACTTCTTTCTAGAAACTTTAAGTTAGTAATAAATGATCTGATCATAAAATACTATTTACTCGATTTTTGACGGTGCTTTCATCTACTATATTCTAACGTGAAAACCGCGCTCTTAAGTTCATATAAAAAAGGTAAGGTGGGAGGAGCTTAATTCTCTCATTGTATAAAGTATTGTACATATGGTAGATTTTTCAAGTTTTCTTATGTAACTTGAAGTTTTGAACCATCTCACAAAAAAAGAACAGATACTGTTTGAAATTGATTGAAATCATCATTATATGGAATAAAGTATAAAGAAAATAGGTTGTAAATGTGTAAAGATAATAGTACGCTCTGAAGAACTGACTATTGCAGTGCTACTGTGCAGATTCTTTTGTAAACTGCACAGTGGAGGTACAATACACACCTAAGTGCTTACTGTGTACCCTCCACTATTCCAGCCATATTCACTGTTTTTAGCACCATTTAGATGTCAATCGTGGAGAATTATTAAGAATAAATTCACAATGTGACAGTAAACGAACCTCAAGATGATAAACTCGAGTCAGTGGACACTACACCCAGCTGTAGTTCTGTTGTTACACACAAAAGGTTCAAATCCTCTCAACAGCCATTTAAGAAAGAAAATTGTATTTTAAAACTGGATTATCTTATATAGAATGTTGAGAAAGTGGCGCAATTTAAATGTTAAAAGTAAATCATAAATCCACAATAAAATGTTGCCATCATGTTTTATTTCACAGATACAGAATTCCTTTGATTAACATTAACAGTTATTTATACACTAAGTGAGTTAAAAGGACCTCACGTGGTTTACACAATATTTTATTTGAGTTTGATGAAACAAACAACAATAGCTGTATTATAACATTTAATCTTGACAAAATAAAAAAACTAATCAAGTAATCAATTATTAGTCTGTGACAGTCATGGTTGCTTAGTTGATGTGGCAACTACGATATTTGTTTGTAATGCATTTTCTATTGCTGGAAGTGCTTTAAAGTCCTGATTTAATAGTTATTTGTGCTAGAAGGAAAGAAAGCGATACTTTTTTTCCTGTGTCTGCCATTTATTTCATGGTCCAAATGCGAGGGAAAAAAGACACTTTCTTCCAAGAGTTTCACATATGATTTTTTCGTCAACCTTAAAAGATTATCGAAAATCTAAATAAAGGTTATTTTACATTAAGAATTTACTTTTGCAAGTAATTGTAAGATAACTTTGGTATCCAAGGTATCCAAAATGTATTTAAGAATAAACCAAATAAAAATTGAACATCAGGAAGGAAAAAATTAATTTGCCTCCCTGATACATTACTTTGTCTTTTAAAGTCATATGACTTCATGATTATAGAACATGTCCCATAATGGTTTCAAATCTGATACTATCAGTGTAACATCTAGGGTCCTCAAGGATTCAACCTTGAGCCTGTGTTGTTTCTCATTTTCATTAATGATTTACCTAATTTACTCTCACGTAAAAAGTTATTATTTGCAGATGATATCAAGATTTTCACTACTATTGCATCTGTCGATAGTAGTAGATATACTGTTGGACATTAAACATACAGTTAAATAAATATTGATGTATTTAAAAAAATACTGAAGAAATGTTCTAGCTTCAGTATCCTGAGAAATTTTTGCAGGTTTTACACTGTTGTCTCTATTTCTTATCTACTGCTTGTAGATGAAACTTTAGCCAGTTTCTAGTTTTCTCTCAAATATTGAATGTTCTTTTTTATGCTCTTCCATAACCTGTAAATGGTCCTTTTACCAATTCCATAAATTGTTGATAATTCTACAGCTTTATTAGCACTTATTTCCGATTGTACTTTGCTTAATTTTATAATAAGTTTTTCATTTTCTTGCTGTTAAGTTTGACATTTTGTCAAGATTTTTATACATGCACAAATTGGACTGCATTGTCAGTGTTAATTAATCTAAAGTTTGATGTTTCACTTTGACAACTATGGTTCAATGCCATCTGATATTGTCTTTCAAAACTAATAGAAAATAAATTAGTGCCAATTTTAAGTTCGCTAGCATTACCTTCAATTTATTGTTGATGTATTATGATTTTGATTTGCTAAATTAAATATCGCTATAGCAGATTATAGTGAAGACAATCTAGCAACAGTCTTGTCCCCTAGTACTTGGTTATGCCAGATTAATTTGCTTAGGGTGACTGGTTGGGCGTTGGTAGGTCACTTTTCAAGCGTTTGTCATCTTAATTGTAGATCTTATTCTAGGATGTCCTGCATTTAGTTCTATTTATTTATGTTTATCCATCTTATTTAACTTTGTTTCAATTATTCTTTAGGGTGATTGAGTTTTGATTTTATAGTGGTAATTTTCATTATAGTTTTTCGATATCTGACACCATTTTTGTAATTTTTAAATTTGTGAGTTTGGAGTAGGTTAACTAAGATATATTTGCGAACAGGGTTTGCATTATTGCAAATTTTAGAAAGATATTGGTACTAATTGTGTTTTATATTCTATTTTTGCTGTTATCTTTCAGCAGCCATCGTTGGTAGTGCAGCGCATTTCAAAAGCTTATTGGTAGTTTCAAACTTCCAGTAGTTAATTCAAGTTCTTTCTTAGTTTAGTATAGCTTGGTTCTTGGTCATCTTGGGATCATAACCTAATACTTATTAGTTGGAAAAGATCCTTCTATTCATCAGAATGCATAAAATCGATCTGCTCACTTTTGTCAAATTTACCTCCTCTTTAGTAGGAGGGGAGTCGTTACGTTTTCAAATTCTTTTTATAATTTTTTTTACAAGAGTTGGCAGTTGCCTGATCCATTGCTCCACCTTCCCAGCCCAGACAATCCCACCCTTTAATCTTTCAGATTAAACAAGCGCTAACAAATAATACTGCCAACGAGAATTAAACGTGTATAATAAACATACTTACCGTCACAGAAAGACATTTTTATGTAAGGAAAAAAAAGATACAGTAACATTACTTTTAATAAGTATAACTCAAAAAAGAACTTTTAAAAGTAATTACCTACACAGTCAAACTAGTGTTCCATTAAAATGCATGAAATGAATTTAATCATATTTCAACGAGAATTTTAAAATCGATACAGTTTTTTAATTATTTTTTACCTACATCTATAACCTATTCTTATACACGCTGAATTATAACCAAAGCAAATTTAAATTAAAAGGTATGCCAAGTACAGTAGCTGATTACTGATGCACATCACATAACGGTAGAATTCATACATCAAAAAACTTATTATTGTATTTTTCTTAATATTATGTACCTAGAATAAGTTTCAACTGAACCATTTTATTTACTACAGTGTATTATCAGTTTATAATTACTGCAGAGTGAGTATGTTAGAAACAAATATTTACAATTAAAATACCACAAAGCTTGATAACTTTCATGTACCTGTACGTGAGTTAATTCAGCATAACATTTAAAAGTGGTAATGCTAGTTAAGCACCTTCTTTGTTCAATATCATAAAAGATGATTTGATAAAAAGAAATAAAAAATATGTTTATGAATTATTGCTTTATTCTATAAACAATTAAAATAAAGAATGCTTTTATTCAACAAGTAGAATTTAAGACTGACTATGCAATTTTTGATTTCTATAACATGCAACTTTCTTGATAAAGGTGAGCATAGTAAAATATAAAAACCTGCTAGCAACAACTTCACTGAATCATAAATGATTTCCTATGTAATCAGGATATTAAATTGTCAATAACTAATAAAACATATTCCATCCACATCATGGTTTCCTGTCTTTCATACAAACTTCTTGGTATTTATTATTACACTTCTTCAGCTAGAGCTTTTCTATTGTTTTCTCTTATATTAATCATAGGACTTTCCTAAAATCATGCTTCTTTATAAATTTTACAAACAATTGATGTTGTAGAAGTATGTACTACATACACTCTTAAGCAATAGTAGCTCTATTGTCACTTAATATAAATTATAAAAGGAGAAATAAACGAATTAAGAATTTCACAAGTCTTGACTAATTGCAAAAAAAGACAATAATGAAGTTTCTCATTATTTTTAATTAAAATTATTATTTGCCCTTTTGGAATTGTTTCGAAAGGATTGCAGGACAAACAAATAAAATTTAAGATAGCAAAAATACCTACAATGTTTTAATTTTGTAACATCTCATTTCCAGCACAGTCTATTATTTTATATCTCTTGCTTAGAAATTAATAAAAAAATACATTTTTTAAATTTCCTACTAAAAGTGCTTAAATAATAAATAAATTATGCTATCAATAAAATGAACGTGGTAGGTATGCCACAAACTATTCAATTACAGTTAGGTAATAACAGCCAGTATGATTCATTGTACCTGTTTTTAGGCATTTAACTTGCAACTAATGTCCAAAGAAATTTCTTTTGCATTTTTCTTCTTGAAATGTAACAGATTTTAGGAAATTGAGTTTTCTATGCATTTCTTTAAAAACCCAATCAAAATATGTTTTCACAAATAATGTTTTAAAATCATAATAATTTTTAGAAGAGTAATTATAAAGCTTAAAGATGTTGCAGAGTCGACTTGAGCACAGTGCATGACGTCATTGGTACAGGATAACATAAAGAAATAATACAAAGGTGATATGAATTTTGAATATATGTAAATATCTAACATGAAAATAAAAATGGGCAAACGAAATTTAATGGGAGTATTTGAAATGTGGATTAATTATGAGTTTAAAAATGAATGGTTTGATGCAGTTTGTTTCTATACGGTGTGCCCAAGATAAGGATGCACAGCATGGGAATCTTGGAAACGGTAAGAGATACAGGATCGGTTAAATGGGATGAAAGTTGGCTATTTATAGGGCCTTTTTGTTGGCGTTTGCAAAATCTAGATATCTTGGGTAGTTTTAGAGATATTTAAAAAAAAAGTAGATTTCTCGATTTTCGTTATCATTATTTCATTTATTTATTTGAAGAGATATCGAAAAACTAAAACCACTTTTCCATTGCCACTTTTGGTTCTCTATTAAAATACGCTAACAAAATTCCTGTACAACGTTTCGGTTTCGAGTAACCATCGTCAACTTCATTTTTTTAAATAGACGGAAAAACAATTGAACATTGTTTTGAATAGCTCTTGTTGTCACGTAATAATGAAAACATGATAGGGTTATTTTGGTTTTGATTTTTTTGTGTTGAACGCTGCTGTTACCAATTGTAATAATTGCTGTTCATCTTCAAGATTTTGGTTGAGCACATGATTCTTAACGTATCCCCAGAAAAAAGAAATCTAACGGTGTTAGATCAGGTGATCGTGCAGGCCAGGGTACTGCAGAATGCATTAATTTATAGCATCAGAAATCAAAATAACCCTATCATGTTCACATCATTAGAAATGTGACAAGAGCTATCCAAAACAATTTTCAATTGTTTTTCCGCCTATTTAGAAAAATGAGGATGATGGTTACTCGAAACTGAAACGTTGTACAGGAATTTTGTTAGCGTATTTTAATAGAGAACAAAAAGTGGCATTGGAAAAGTGGTTTTAGTTTTTCGATATCTCTTCAAATAAATAAAAAAATAATAACGAAAATCGAGAAATCTACTTTTTTTCAAATATCTCTGAAACTATCCAAAATATCTAGATTTTGCAAACGCCAACAAAAAGGTCCTATAAATAGCCAACTTTCATCCCATTTAACCGATCCTGTATCTCTTACCGCTTTCAAGATCCCCATGCTGTGCATCCTTATCTTAGACACACTGTATTATAGAATTCAGAGTGGGTCTTGACGTGATATTTTTGCAACAGTACACTCTGAAGTATCACTAAAAGTTACTAAACAAATAATCTTTGATTAAAGGTTTATCATTTGTGTTATTGAGTTGGTTCTGATCTCTTCATTAAATTTAAATCTTCTCTAATTACCATGACAACCAATTTTGTCCTTTTTCTTCTTGTTAAGATCAAATGAAAATGTACTTCTTTAAATTCTTAGGAAAGTTTTGTAGTTTTAGTAAAAGGAGAGCATAAACCGGGCCAGTAGCTAATTATTATTATTATTATTATTATTATTCCAAAAAGTAGTGATCATAGCTATGCATAATCTGCTATGGTTCAATAGGTAATTTATTCCTGCATCAAGTCATACAAAAATTTACACTTAAAAATAATTAAGATATTCATGTTTGAAGTTTGTCAACTTTAAATATTTCCAATTGCCTTATGGAGATGTTGATTGACATTTTCTTGCTATATTCTTATTTCTTAAGCTCTTATTTTTAAATGTTAAATTGCTTATATTTCGTAATGGACATATGTTTATATGAATTATTTTTCTTATTTTAGATTAAAAAAATACGTCTGTAAAGTTTGAAGACATCTTAAGTATACGCCCTGTATGTATTGACTATTTTTTTTATGTTTTATTGTATGTATAATCTTATCTTCGCTCAAGGCCACCCACTGAGTTTTAGCCGGCCTACGACCATAGCGTCTTAGTTAACAGAGTAAATATTGTAACGCTAGGTCACGCTACAAAACCTAACCTTAAAATTTAATGAATGGCTTGTACTTTTTAATTACTATTTAATCTTGTGTTTATTATACATTGTACTTGTATACTTTTCAATATTTGTACAAAAAAGAACTTAAACACACCAAAACCAATAAATTAGTTTGATTTACAGGGTGGCTCAAATTCGGTGTAAATGCAGGGTACCTCAGAATCTAGAAGAGTTAGAAAAAAACTGAGTATATGCTCTTGATCTACTTTTTTCTGCTAAGTTTATTGGTGTAATTAGAATTTACATATCTTCTTTTGTTTTTGAGTTATAGACAATATGCAATCTTTTCACATTTCATCAAGTAGCTGTATCTTCGTTATTTGAAAAAATTGGAAAATATTCTTCTGGAATCTTTTGTATGGTTTGATGTCTAGAATAAAATAACTACTCTAGATCTTTGTTTTCTTCAATTATTTTTGAATTACAGCCAAATAAATGAATGTCTAAAATGACAAATCATAGTAGGTTTTGACATATCTGAATTCCCTGTCTTATTAGTTTTCAGAATACATGTGGTTTGTTATATTTATTTTAAAAATAGTAATGAAGTTATAATAATATTAATGTAATTTGCATAATCTAGCATGCTATGATATTGGAAAAACTAAAGAATAGCTGGTTATAACATCTTTGTTGAGTTTCTCAACCATTATTAGTTTGGTTTTTTAATTAACAAGTCTTGTAATGAAAGAACCTCTGCCTAGTTTCAGCTAGATGGAGCACCAGCACTTGATAGACTCTTGAAAAGAAACTTTCTAAAAATTTTTTGTTTTCATAGGCTTCTGTGTTTTAAAACAATCTTTGTTTCTAAATGTAGCAAATCAGCTGTTGAATGCTACTAAAGATGCCAGAAAAAATATCAGTTGTGCTTAAGAAACAATAGAAGAAGGTTTGAACAATGTTTACAATAATAACCTTCATAAACAAAACTGATTTTTTTTAAAAATGCTTCAATTTTAGTTTGAATTTAAAATAATTACCAAGTTATGGTCCCTCAGTGTGACTATTTTCTGTTCATTATTGTTTCATATTATCTCTGTTAATGTTTAAAATATAGAATCTGTAACTGTACAATACTCACTTTTTTTTTTAACTGCCTACTATATTTCAATTTTGAAATTTTGAGTGTCATGTATATTTTTAGCAATATCTTCGTCAGTTTTAAAAATAAATAAATCAAACCCATATTGTTAGAAAGCTCTTTAAATTATTTTTCTCATGGTGTCTAAGCCAACTATGACTTCCATTAAAAAAAAATTAAAATTCTGCTTGTAACTTGAAAATCATGGGTGGAGATGGAATTTTAAATTCATGATTAGATTCTCTGGTAAGGATCCTACAAAGAACCATAGTAGCTGTTCATTATTTCAACAGGAAAAAAATGACAGCACTTTTGAGAAAATGAGAAATTTCGAATTGTTGCCTATAACTTGAAAACAAATGACGAACGCAAAATTTTGTTTTCACCAATGAATTTGGCTTGAAAAGTCATGCCAGTATTATGCAAACCCCATCACTCTATATCTTATAATAACCGAGATACCATACAAATACAATAAAGATGGAACACGCTGTACAATTATACCATTTAAGGTTAATATACATTAATATATCTTGTACGCATACATTTAGAGCACAAGTGGAAAGCAGCTATGGTCAAACATGTGAAAAAAAACAAATCCTGTAGCTTAAACAAAGCCCACTAATTTAACCTACAAAATGAAAAATCTCTGGTTTTTTTAAAAAACAAATGCTCAATGATGCAGTGAGATATGGTGATGAAAAGCAGATTCCATGGAAAATCCAAATTATGTAGACATATCAATAGTATCATATTTAAAATAAAAAGTGACATTGTGTCACCCTGTATATGGGAAAATAAAATCAGTCAATAGAGAATTTACTGCCAAAGACAAGGCTTTTTGAATTTTTGTTCTAGCCTTATAAATAATGAAAAAATTTGGCTTAAATGGAACACCCTGTAGCAAAAAGAACTTAAAATTTGTAAAATGTATAGTCAATATACTTTATGATGCTGCAGAAGTGAGTTTTTTCCTGGCTGACACTCAGAATTTCTTGGAATCTGTATTTTATATTGACTGAGGTAAAAACAAATAAAATTTATTTTAATAAAAAAAACCCAAATTTGAGCTCAGCAAAAATACATCACAATAAGAGAAACCTCAAGTTCACAAATTTCTTAAAAAAATCCAAAATTATCTATGCAACTACTATAAATAGAAAAGGAGTAACAACTTTATTTTTGAGAATTTTATAATGTTAGAGTCCAAAGGTTGCAACAAAACCTAATCTAATGTTATTACCAATACACTCATCATTAGGTAATAATGAATCACCAATAGAATTATCAGATTTTTTATACTAATTGAATAGCACACAAAAAACCAGATTACTAAGTACTAAAAAAGGAAAAAACAATGCACTACAATAATTTGATTCATTATTAAACCATGAGAATCTGTGAGAATTATTGAATGTTTACAAAAAAAAAACTGCTAGTACATAGTACAACAAAAGACAATTCCATTTTGAGAGCAAATTGCATATATGAAGTTGGTTCACATAAAAATTACAACTATGTATAACATTTGATTTCTAACCATTATATTGGAAACTAAAAACAAGATCATAATAATATTAATAATAATAATAATAAAGTAAAACCATCAGGACAATAAATTGAGATAAATATTCAACGAATATATGTCAGCAACAGGTGAGAGATTCAAGCATATTTGAACAGACAAGAATTTGTTTCTCACAAAGAATTTTTACTCTATGAAATAATCTTCTCCTAAATGCACTTGAAGATCATAAGATCCACAACTGCTGGTTTTGATTTTAAAATGCATGTAATAACACGCTAAAAAAATAAATTAAATTTAAAAAAATCAATAAATTATGCATAACCAGGAAAATAAAATGATAATGTGATTTAAAGGGAAATATTAATAAGTTAATCAAGGAAATGATTCATGCTAACAAGGAAAAGATATTATCATTTACAGATGAGATACTGAAAATCCTTAAATAATTTTATCTATAATTATTTATGGGTTTTTCTTTCAGTCTGTTTCATACAAAAGTAACATTTTATAAGAGAAATAAACTCATTTTTTTGATATTTAATATTTTAATAAAACAGATAATTTAGAAACTCTATAGCATCTTATCTTACATTAGTTAATATTGTAAACACTGTGTATGCTGCTAATAATTTAATTGTTTAGGTGAAAGTTAATCAATTGTAATAACCATTGTTTCGTTTTACAAAAACCACTAAAAATACTTCATTTGTTTTTTAAACATATAATTCAGTTTTTGTACCTAATTGAGGGCCTCCATATTAAATAAAATGTGTAGGAATGATAGGGTTAAATGCTTTGACCCTTATATGTATCCAATTTATTCTACTACATTGGTAAATTATTAAATGAATCACAAATATTTTAAACCTAGTTTAATTTTTTATATATATAAATTAGTTAATTATTCTTCAAAGATTTCAAAATAATCATGATAACACAAATAACATTATCGCAAGCCTTCAAAGTATATTTATACATGACTAATATAACTGATATCAAGAATGAATAGATTAGAAGATAATACATGGTAGATAAATATGTAGTATTGAAAAAAAAAGTATTATAATAATAGAAAAATCAATAATAAATGACTCGAAACACTCTGTGCATGTTTTTTTTTTTGAAAAACCATTTTAAATGAATTTCTTTTGAACTGCTTTGCTAATAATTTATACTACAGGATGAAATTACCTTTAACAAAACTAAGATAAATAATTCGCAACCAGCCTTGAATCGAAATAAATTATCTAACCAATAAAAAATCAAGTCGTTTTCAATTATTTAACCTAATGTAAATAATGATGTAAAAAGTATAAACTAGTTTTGCAATATTTGTTGACAAATTGATAAGAAAAACTATAAACGACAGTATAGCTTAAAATCTTTTTGTTCATCAAGGTAAGTTGTTCAAAATAAACTCGTTGCAGCCAGTGGGTTCATCATACATCATCGTATTTACACTGATAAGATAGCACTATTCATTTAATGATAATAACAATAATTTGGTTGCTTACATAGGTTGGAAAAGTTTATCCATATTTTATAAAAGGTTAAATAAACTGCAATAGGTGTATAATTCAATACACTTACCCTCCTATATGAAAACAATTCCTTTTGTAGTTTCTGTCTTTCTGCGGATGAATGTGATCCTTTTGCTTTTATAAACTTGAACATTTTCGATTCGATTGCAGGTAGTATACAAAGTCTCACCTGCAAAATAACCAATAAAAAAAAAATGAAAGTTTCACCTACAATAGCGCGCCCACTAACATTGTTAAAACTTTATTACTAAAGCCACTTGACAAATCAAATTTGTTTACAAAACATGTCAAAACAAACCATTCTGGCATATGTCATAGGTACTTTGTTAACAAGGGCCAACGCCTGAATACAAGCGGCATTGCAAAATATAAATGCAAGAAAAAGTACAACTAGCCCTTGTATTATTGTTTATATAATAAACTGTTTTTTCTTACCTTCTTGTTTTACCTATTTTTCAAATATTTCTTAAACAATTTATGTACAACATCAACAAATACAAGAGCGTGACCAACGTACCATACCATTACACGTAGTTGAGTCACTGACCGGCAGAAATTGTTATAAAGCAAAGTAGGCGGAGGAATCTTTTGTTATTTTCGATTGAGCTGTAGTATAGCCTGTTCACAGATTGGATTGTCTACTAGATATTAGATGGCACCACACTACATAAGTAATTTAGTAAAATTCTATTTACTTTTCCATGTTATTGGGTTTACTTTTTTCATACTTTCACAGATGGAAATATTTACTTTGTAAGGTCTAGATAATATGCTGTGAAAGCTAGCTCCTCCTATACATTTCTTGCATTGAGTTAGATCAACAATGCCGGCTAATATCGAGAAATGCGCACCTCAAAACATGTTAAAATTTCAAAATCGCATTCAAAACTACTAACTATTTCTTGATTTCCAATATATATTGGAAAATTGCTTCTAACAATTTAACTCTTTGAACCCTCTGTATATTCAAAGATCGAATCCTAATTTTTTAAATCACAAATAGCTGTTTATTGTTGCTAATAGGATAACCTATCTTTTACAGCACACTGTTATTATTTACGGATTTTATGTTGTAAGCAAGATGAAAGAAGCATTGAACTGGCATAAGAATGACACAATTCGATGGAAGACCGAGAGAAATTGAAATTATCCTTATAAAAAAATAACGTTTCTTTTCTTTATTTCAATATTCAAAAATCCGAAATTATGGTCATAATATATGAGCACTGCTAATCGAAATTGAGATTTAAATCAACAGCAATTTAACTCGGAATTACAGTTTGTGTTCAAGAGCACTAATCAGGTTTATAATATTCCAAAAGATATAGTGCGTTTATGACTTAATTGCTACTTAGCTTACAGTAAATTTTACAAGTTCATCACAGCAGGGTGGCATAAATCCGTTTACCTGTGAAGACTTTTTTTTAACAATGACACAGGGTCGTATTGAGATAAGTTTTACTTTCCTAAATACTTTTAAACTAAAATGTTAGAAAAATAAATTATTTCAATACGGTTCTTGGTTTACCCAATTGTCTTTGACACGTGCCACTACTTGTATTTGTTGATTTTTATGAGGGACATACTGTGAAATACTTAAGTACTCAAAGTCATAAAGACACCCCACATAGCAGACACACGTTATATTGACGTCGACGGTAAGTAATTTTGGTTGTCGACGTCGTAACCCAAAAACTGACGTTTTAAACACGTAAGTGTTGGGACGAAATAGAAACGTACTTTTTAAGACGTCACGGTACCGTCTATTTAACGTTTATGTGTACCTTTATCTCAAAAAAAAATTAAATAAAATCTACACCTTTTACCCGATTTCCGGCTTTCGATAATATAATAATAGCTTTATATTCCATAATAAAAGAAGAAATCTGGACATTTCATTGGTATCTATTTGTCAGTTTCAAGAATAAAAAGTTAAATATCTATGATTGATTTATACTTTTTTGGGTTTTTATGTGAATATTCTATTTAGAAAATAATTCAACTTAACTCAATGTAATAATAATGTAATTTAAAAATGTAAATTAAAAATTAGCGCCGAAAATTTGGCGCTTCAAGTAGATCCGAACTTTTCGATATAACTCAAATTTCTTGCTTGTGTCATATGTGTTATACAAGATCCTGCGAGTACAGCGTGAGTCTGCGCCAATGCGTCATAGGTCGCAGGTGTCTTCGTGTTTAAGTGTGTTTTGTGTTATATTGGCGGTCTTCACGTTGTGAAATTTGCTTTTTAATAAGTAAATTTAGGTAAGTATTATAGTTTCATGCAATAAGAACTAGTTAGTATAAAGGATATCCTGAAAGCAAGTAATACAATAATATACTATTATATTAAAAATGGCTGGCCGAGATGTTTCCACGAAACGAAGTTCAGTAGGTAGTTACGTGTTTATATCAACAATCCGATTCAGCGTCCCGAAGATCATATTGCTATTACTGGAACTTTTATTGAATTTTATATTTGTACTGAACAAAGAATAAGGAAATTGTTATAAACCATATAGAATTTTTAAGACTTGCATAAGGTTATTGCCATCAAGTTCGGGGATTCCCCGAAATTGTTAATACACAGATGTACCAAAATGTACTTTGGGAAAATTCGTAAAGCTGCATTCACATTACATCAGACTTATCGCTAGGATTTTGTAGGTACCGTTTTAATATTAACTGATATTAAAATTTAAAATATTTAAAAGTATATACAATTCTGACATTCTATTATATAATTGTATTCGGTGCACTAGTTTTCATTTTATTTATTCTTGGGATGTTAGAAACATTTTAGAGCTTTTGGTAACCGATTAATAATAATACTATCAACAGAGATTTTTAATACCCCAATCAAAGGTAATATAATGTATTTTTACAGTAACACAAAGGCTGTGGAAGATGATTGTTCTCAGTCACTTTTAAGTGGAAAATCCTATCTTCCATACCCACCAAAGATAAAAATAATAAGAAATAGCACTAGAGAAGAAAATGCAAGGAAGTTTCACAAAGTTTACTCAGAGAGAATCGAAAAATTACCCAAAACAATTTGAAAAATACAACATCTGGTAAGCAAGCATTTTAGCATAAAATACTATTCTAAAACAGAAAAATGTATAGGTGCAGCATCTCCTGCCTTCAGTATAGTTGTAGTTTAGAAGCAGGATGATCATCTCAGTTGACATCAACACCAATAACGTCATATTTAGTAGCTGTATCTGCTAACAATCAATTATCAGCTACCTATACTCCTGGTGAAACAGAGTTGAACATAAATGCTGGTAAACTTGATTTTGTAGAGAAAAAAGGAAACTTTAATACAGTTTTTTGGTTTTTAGTTTTAAAAAAAGTGCTTTCTACTTTAGCACATTTAAAGCAACAGAATAATCAGATTCTGAGCATTCTTCATAACCATCCTGTCTCTAGAAATTCAACAATTCAAATTCCAGAGATTCCCTTAAGTCTACCAGCATCAAATCAACAGGAGCTGCAAAATATTGAAGAATACTTGCAGAAACCTGAACATCTGATTGAATTTGTAAGTCATTTTGCAATGCATGTTATTGTATGCATTTCTTTTGTATTTGTTGTAGAGCTCATACTTATCTATACTTGGTGGAAGAGACCTAACATCAAGAGTAAATAACATCCTGAAACATGTTTTAACTGATACACTTGCCAATCAAATGAAGAATGAATTGCTATACTATACTAATGAAGAGTCGCAAATCTTTTGTGCTTGTGTACTTTCGTTTTGCACGTGAATGTATATAGATGTATTATAGTATGTAAGTGTTTTTATACTTGTAAGAGTATTTCTGCAATTTAGTTCAGATTTTGTATTTGTAACCATGAACCAAAAATATTATTTCCAAGATTGATCTTGTAAAATAATGAATATTAGTCGTAACAGATTAATTCGTTAGAACTATCAACCATCAATAGAACCAAAACCTGGTTAAAACTAGATCTTTCCTGTAAACATTCGATATTATAAACAAATTATATAGATAAATCAATAAAAAAGCATTTAATAAAAAAATATAGATTTAAGATTTGTCATACTCAAAATAACTTGAAATTCAAACTGACAGTCATTAAATTTTTTCTAGTACTTATATCTGAATCAAAATACAAACAGTTCAAAATGTGAGTCTCTTTGAGGTGGAATTTTTTGGTTCACAGGTCACATCTACTGTGTGGGTTTGTCTCGTTTTTCTGTAACTGCATATATATATTCTAATAATATATTTTCTTTTTGTAAATTGTGGTTTATTTATCACATTCAAGGGACGTCTTTGTGACTTTTTAACTGACGTCAAGGTGGCGTTATGGTGTGACGTCAAAACGACGTTGTGATATAACGTCACTGGGTTGTGACTTATGTATGTAATATTTACGTTTACAACACGTCATTTTAATGGGAAGATTGACGTTATGAATGACCAAACACTTACGTCGGTATGACGTGTCTTTGCTATGTGGGGTACTATATCTTTTGGAATACTATACCTGCTGGCAGCATTGAAGAAAACACTTTTAAAAGTGTCGCCTTTCCTTTACGGGGAAATTGACGTTCGCTGCTGATCGTTGAGGTCTTTAGGAAATTTCACCGACAGTGCTGCTGATTGTTGTTTGCTCCTGAACACAAGGATTACTAAAACAAACTTGCGCTTGACAGTTCAGAGTTCACTAATCTTCAAACTATCATCACAGCAATCAGTTGTTAGTGACAGAGTTCCTTGTAATATTCTAAATTGTTGAAATAATAATGGTAATAAGGGTAAATGCATATTTTCATGTTTTTATTTTTGATGGATATACAGTTAATTATTCTTAGTATGTGAGCTCATTTCATTGCATGTTGTCCAAATAATTAATTTTATTTTGCATATATGGCATACAAGGTGTGCAAACTAAAAATTTGCATTATTTTTAGTAATTATTTTATTGAAACAGTAACAAACAAAATTTATTATAATACATTTAATTAATTGTCAAAGTTGTTCAAAACAGTTGTATTCCCTGCATAAACAGTCTTTCAGTTGATACTGACCAATATTCATACATTTTGTTTTGAGTGGGCCTAGAACTTTTCTACAGGATGAAGCTGTGGCACATTGAATGAGTGGATTCTGGTTTTTCTGGCTATATTTTATATATATTTTTTCAAGCTTCTTCTTTCTGTTTGATGTTTTTTTTTCCTAAATTTTAAAACAGATTATTCGTGTTTCATGTTCTACTAATTTTGGCATTTTTTAGACATCTTTAGATCCACATGAAATAGACTAAATTGCCAGAGCAAAATAAAATTGCATAGATTGATATGTCACTTTGACAGTTAGCAAGCTTAAGAATGAAGTGTCCTTTTGTCAAAAATCCAAACAATAATAACGATACAGATTCTTAGTCAGGCAAATAGTCACAATACATTTCTTCCACAATTGTCCATTGATTTTGATTTTTGAAGCATATAATATGCATATATTACTGAATTTCTATGACATCTTCTTTACAGTATATCTGCCCAGACCTACTTAAGCTGGGCAAATGCGTATTTGCAAGCTTTTATCTGTGAACTCCGGTTGCATAAAACATTTTTAAAGTCGTTATCAGCGAATGCAATCTAATTGGTGAATCTTAAGTCGACATTAAATTCTACTACTTCTGATTGGTTAATGACGTTCTTAAGTTGACAACACAGTTAAGAACGCTTTATGCAACCAGGGGTGATACACACAGTAGTTCATTTTTAGTATGTGACCTGATTTCATTGTTTATTGTCCAAATAATTAATTTTATTTTGCATGTATGGCATATATAACGTTTTCAGTATATAAGATTTTTTAAAGCATATAAGTATACAGGATGTCCCAAGTTGAGTAGTATAGCATGGGTAACTTTTTTATTATTATAGGTAGAGCTTTGGTTAAATTCCATTTAATCATGTAAAAATCCAATATGGCGCCCATTTAAAAAAGAAAGTTGCCATTAATGTGTCATAATCCCCCATTTTGAATTTTATTTTGGCATCATTTTAAGTGTATCTCATCAAAGCAAGCAACTTACATAGTAAAACTTTTTACATAGCTTTTTCAATTACGGAGATATTTGACTTTTTAGAAAACCGCGATTTTCACTTTTTTTGGAATAATTTCCAATCAGTTATGACTTTAAAACTTTTCTAACCTAAATCTGAATCAGCATACAAAATTGCCTAGTTAACCTAAGTTCTAACTATAATAATAAGAAAGATACCCATATTTTATCCTACTCAATTTAGGACACCCTGTATGTTAACGTAACATTGTATGTTTCTTGCACACATTACTGGATTTTTATGGCATATTTTAGTGCCTAAATGCACTTTCTTTATGGCGTATCTGCCCAACCTTCAATAATATCTCACACTCCTGCATTATCAAATAAAGTTGTGTCAAGTTTTGCACTATGATTTCCTATGCAAATGTAATTTGAAGTTTGTATGTAAATACAGATTGCTTCAAACGGGTTGAGCAAGTTCTTCACTACTCAAGCCTTTTGATTTTGTACAAGACCAATAAATATGTTCAATAATAATAAAATAATGTAATATTACTAACTATTCTTTCTACAAGGAAATCAACATAAATCATAAAACAGTATAGTATTTTTAACCATTCAACATGAACACCAAAATTAAAATTATCAGACTTTGATAAAGCTTATCACTACTTAAAAAACCATTCTAATGGAATGTTATTCAATTTTAACCTGCAACTTTCAGCTTATTGTTTTCTCTTTCATTATTATTTTTATTTTACAGTTTTTGTAAAACTAAAGTTAATAAAACAAAAACAAAAGGTAAAAATAATTACTTTATTTACAACTAGTACAATTAAATACTAACAGTCATTTTACAATAAAAACAAATTAAAATACAAAAGTATGACTAGTTTCTTTTGGTTTATCATATCAGAGAAAAAAACTAATGTGTCATAATTCTGTTGTAATCTCATCTTGTGGTCTAAAACCCAACTGTAAAAAGTCATCCTCTAGAAAATATGGACTACTGAGATATTCTTTGCTATTTTTCCACTGTGATGGAATGAATTCGGAAGAACTTAATTGATTATTAGAAACTAAAGGATAATTAAATTGCCACTGAGGATTTAGTGGAAAGTTAAAATTACTTTCGCAACTACTACTTAAATTTTTCAATCTCTGTTCTTGTAGACTCAATGAAGATCCAAAAGGCTGATCAGGTTTAAACGTAGACATAGTTGTACTGGCTCTGGAGTATTCATCAGGTTCACTCTGAGGCACTGGAGTTTGAAAAAACTTAATTAATTGGTTAACTTGAGTTTGAGACGTTTCACTCATTCTTTTAAATCTCTTTAACGCTTTTTCTGACCACCTATACAAGTGTTCCCAGTCTTCAGGTACAGCCAGTGTTTCAACAGGTCTATTCAATAATAATAAAATTTTAGCTAAATCTCTAAGCACTGGTTTGTAAGCAGACGCTGCAGTATTATCACCTTCGCGATGCAATTCACGCATCTGCCGTCTAGTATCATTTAACATCTCTAAGAACGTTTTTGCATATGGCCTTAATATTTCTAATTGTTTTATAAAATCACGTCTTTCGGGCGAATCATCCGTATCCGAATTTGTTTCTATAATATTTTGTAAATCTCGTCGTTTATGTCGTACATACATAAATGCACCAAGAAGTATAATTATACATAATACTGTTCCACATAAAATTCCCGTTAGAATTGAAGCTCCATCAGCTGAAAGCCCCATGTAAGTGTTGGTTTTTACGCACATTTGCCCCATATAGTCTGCTGCCTTGCTCCATCTGATGCTGTGACCATCCGGGCAGCTGCTCACACACTTTCTGGACGGATATACGATGAAACTGGGACACTTGATACATCCGGCAGAACCACATTTCAGACAGGTCGGCTCTGACTGGCACCCTGAAACAAGGTAAACATAGTAAATTTAACATCTGGTGTATATTAATAGATTTTATTATTTCTTTTATCTCTTTTAGAGTATACGGGAGTTAAAAGCTATTATCACGAAGAATGTTAGAAGAGCCATAAATATTAAACTTTAAAAAAACTAGGCGTTGAGGAAACTTAATTAAAACATGTTTCTCCTAAAAGAGTAACTTAAAGTTTTAATTCAGTTTAATGTTAAGAATTTATTTGTTTAGAAAGAATGGAATGGTTTTTAATTTAAAAATGTCTTATATAGTAGGTCATGGCTTTTATGTAATCAACGCCTTCTATTATAACTATTTCTAACAAATAATATAAATTATAGGAAGCGGTGCAACTAACGGGATGAATCCAGCGGTGAAGGGTGATGAATTTCAATCTGCATGTGGTTTTCAGAAAACATTTAGTTTGGGGAAAAAGACCTAAGCTGACCAGTGTTTTCACTTCAGGCGTCAGCTTCCCACACGCTGACCCTGACAATTGCAGTGTAATTAATTTCGCGTTTGAAAACAGCTTTAGATTATGTTCCTTTTTCTAAATGATAAACCTTGTCTACAACAAATTCAATGTAAAGAAATTTTGAATTTTGTAACTGTTAACGCGTAGAGCTAATTAGTGCCGCATAGTATACACCCTTATATTATTTCGTTTACATGTTTCAAAACATTGACTACTACAGCCTTGATTATCCCTGCCGTGAATTTCTCGGCACCTTATTTGCAGTAAAAAAAGTTCTTTGTTTCCATAGGAGAAATTCTTAATGTGCCAAAGATCGTATTGAATCTAACACTTCAAGTGTTTGATTTCTTCCGCTTTAAAGCATTATTGCTTGGTCACGGCTAAAACGATATCTTCCATATTTTGTGAACTCTTCGAAAATTATGCAGAATCTAATTTTTATTGCGTAACGTGACTTCTAGAAGTAACAATTTTCCCTCGTGGTTAGTATCTGATCGAGTCATAGCAGGTGGAAGATCACAATCCTAGTCCTGGACGGTCACCAAAAATCTACAAGCCGAAACTGATATCACATCAAAGATGACCGCGGATTTTTTCATTACTTTGTTCGATTTACTGAAGGGGGTCCAAAATGATATGACGGATTTCTAAATGTATCCAAGAAATCAGTTAAGATTTTGAATAAATTCATTCGTCTAGAAAGTCGAACAATATCTTTATCTTATGATAATTCTACGAAAATATAAGGAACTCAAAGGTTTTGGACCAGTACCAGTTTTTAGATTTTTGGATGATAGCATTTAATTTTATCTAAATATCTATATGTGAACAGGGATTCTGGCAACATAAAAAAATCTTTGCTTCAGTGGGGGAGGGAGACACTTATTTCTTCAGACTCTCACTATTTTCATGGTAAATTCGCCACCGAACCTGCCATAGTCTGCTTTGCAGGACTTTAACTACTGTTAACCATTCTATTTCAGGTAATGAAAAACTTCTGTAGAATTTTAAATTTAAATTTTAATCTGTTATCGCATTTAAGAGTTTTGATTTGATATCACACCTCTTATCTTGAACCAGAAGTGCGTTTTCTGTATGGGATGAACTTCCAAATATCGATTTTCACCTATAATTTCGACTTTCATTTGTAAGTTAGTCAAAATTTTATATTTGGCGCAAAGTGAGTGCATTGTTTTTTACGATGACGTTTCCTAATTATTTAGTTTATTAATATTATACTTATGATGAGTAATAAGAGCGGCAAAACCCGACCGTATGCCTATGGGCATCAACTCTCCTACATTATACCATCAAATCCGAATTTCAGGTACAAGGAATGCTTTCTCGGAAAAAGGACGTATTACACTTTTTACGTATTTTTACCTTCTTTGTACGAAGGTGAATGTTTCGTGTCGATGGAACATACCGTTCCGACACGAATGACGAAAAACCAGAAATAATGAATTCCCAAGAAATTCCAAAATTTTTTATCGCCGAGTTTGGAGGCAACCTTGACAAATATTTGGAAGAGCTACATGCCGAATCTCAGCATTAATTACCCATGAATAACGGCGCTAGAAGGGGTGGAAAGGAAAGGGCACCCCCTCGGTTGCAAGTGTCTTTTTGGAAGGATTTGGAATTTGCTAACAGAATCACGTGTAGGCCACTAAAGTGCATTTGCAGCAAAAGGTTAGTCTCTCTACCTCGGAGAATGTCCACGCACCGCTTTCAGCTTTTTACGTTTTCGACCTAGAAGATGATCTCGTGAAAAAAGATGCATTGGACTTTTTTGTCTCCCATTCCACGCATTAAATTGTAAAATCTACGTTTTCCTAGGACCCCATATAACTGCTTCAGGAAGGTCCAAACGAAGACAACTTATATTTTTATCTTCTAATCTACCCCAAAAGCTGTTGGCATCCAACTAGGCTTATTGCCTTGGCCATTCTCTTCATTTAGAAAAAAAAATCCAGCTTGATCGGTCCATAATTTATCGCGTTATGCAGTTTTCAAGTGGACATCCCGGCACGCCATGGAAAAAAGCGCGAATTAACCGAATCGAGTCGGGTTTTTCGAAGCAGAACTGTTTTGATGGGGATTGCAAAATTCGCAAAAAGCCCAAACGGTTTTTCGAAAATATTCGGGGCTTTTTCGTTTATAACCAGAAATTCGTATCTTCTGTTTACAAATCATTGTGATACTTTGTATACAAAAAACTTTGTTTTAACAAGAAAACAATTAGCTGACAGATAGACAAAATACTTGCTAGAACAAATATTAAAACCAGGTCATTACCTGTACAAGTACAACAAGAAGATTCATCAGGCTGTTACTGCTGTCTATCTTCAAAACAATTTTCTACATTCAAATCTAAACGTAGGTATTATTACCAATAAAATTATACATCAACCTTATCTTCAATGTTGTAGAATTAAGCAAAATAATTTTGCAAAATAAACAGTAATTATAAATTTTTCTAGTAATTACAAGTAAGAGAGCTTTGATCAAGTTAGGAAATTTCAGCAGTTCAATGATAAAATGCGCTGCAAATCTCAAATAACTAAAACCGCGAAAAGTAATTGTCAGCAGTTTGCAACATTTCCAATAAATACAAATCAAGCAAAAATCTGCAAGAATTTTTCTGTAGCACTTCAATGACTTTCTATCTAGCTGTTAATAATATCTCAGCAACGTTGACTTTTTTTTTAAATAGAAGTGAAGAAAGTGTAATTCTGCTGTCAAAGCAAAAGGAAAGCCGGCATTCCGTGCGCGGTCGTTCGCTGAGGTCATGTACCGTAATTATACATTCGCTCGCAGTTTACAGATACAATCATCCATAACCGTTATGTTAGGATGATGTTCATTATTTTATAAGGTAATAATCATGATCAATACAACCAGTACCTTATTGATAAGTAAATGTTTCAAAACAGCACGGTTTCAGGTTCTCACCTTAATTTATTTTTCCCCAGTTCTTAAGATGTTATTTTTAAGTTTTGTTTATTTATTTAAAGCATAGCATTTACTGGAAAGTTTTGCAGATACTGAATTGTTTTGTTACATTTTGCATATTGCAACCTAAATAAATTCAATTTATTCTCTTAACAATAGTTCTATAATTTCTAATTTTCTATGAAATACAAATAAATAATAAAGAATGTTGGGTAGAAAAATAATAAGAATAAAACAACAAATTAAGTAGTACAAATTTAGAACAATACTTATTCTATAGTGTTTGAGAATTATGTAGTTGTTTTGGCTTTTAGGGATTAAACATAAAATTAGGTTTGTTTTAACAACTGACTTACAAGTAATGGTTAATGGTAACGTGTCAGACGTAAAGAATTTCAATTGTTTTCTATTAATCTGCAAGCAAGGCTTGGAAAATAAAAAATATTCAGTCTTAAGAAAATATCGATCAAGAAAGAAAATCATCATTGATTTGCCAAAGATATATTAACTATCTTTATTAATGCAAATTACTTGCAGTATACAGGATGTTGCATAAAAGCATGACATACCGACCTCTCTGATTTTTCAAGTAGGTACATCTTTTACGTTCCGATAATTTCTTATCCTTGGTTCATTGCTTATTGCAATAAAATAGCAAACTAGGTTGTAACCTAACCAATTTGGCCTTACTTAGTTGTTTGCTGTAAAGTTTCTCTTTGGAATTAATGGGAAATCTTTTAGTATTTTGTTTCTACAGAATTAAATTTTTTTTTGTTCTTTTTAAAAACATTACTAAAGCTTTAACTTTTTTACTTTATTGTTCAGATTTTTTTTTCCTGGGTGTCGATCAAACTATTTTTATGTTTGGAGATTGAAATAATGTTAATTATGCATGAGTTAATTCCCCAGTTTATTTTTTAAGTACTATACAAGGTGTCTCTAAAAGGTCTGTACAACCCCCTGCCACATATTGATCAGATCAAGATAGGACGATTTAACCAAAGTTACCTCTATCCAAAAGTGCTCCGTTAAGGCACTACCGGACGTCAACGATCTTAAAAATATTTTTATTTATATATATTTTTAAGCTCTTTGGTCTGAGGAATATGTGGTAGGGCATTGCACAAACCTTTTAGGGGCACCTTGTGTATAACGGTCCGACTAACTTGCCATCAGTAGACATAATGGGCATTACCTTTTAACTATGTTAAGACGTTTTTGGATTGAGCAATCGTTTCAACCTTCTTTTCCCTTCCATACATTAATGTGTGGCAATAAGCTTTTTCTAAGGTCCAAGACGTGAACAGACAACAGTTGTCTTTCCCTTTAATAAATTTGACTAAAAGAAGTTCTTCTTTAATTTTATTCCGTAATGTAATGTTACGTCTGCTAATGGCAAATTAGTCGGACCTTTAGGTATAGTATTTAAAGAACAGTCCAAGAAAAGAAATCATCTTTTAAGAAGATAATAATTTAATTACCTCGAAGAACGAAGAGGTCGGCATGTCACACTTTTATGGTACACCCTGCGTATACTGCAAGTGAATTCAAAACGTAGAGGTTGTTGTTCTGTACAATTTTTTCAGATGACATTGTTTCTTATTTCTACAAATAACGACTCTATCCTCCTTCCATATATCGCTTGTTATTTAGGGTAACTTGAATTGTCTGCGAATTTTCATTGAAATTGGTGTGTAATGGCTAAAAAGCTTCTCCTGTGAGTAAGCTGATCTTTTTACATTAAGCCGTTTTTCAAAAGTCTGTTATTATTAATTTCCCATAAATTATTAGCCCAAGGTTCGAAAAATGAGAGGTATCTGGAAAGAATATTGAAAAGCTGGAAATTTGTTTGTGTGTTTTGTTGTATAAAGCAACATATTAAGTTGTAGAAAATTTAGTAAAAAAAAGTGGAAAAAGAACTTTTAATCGAGTAAATGACAAACCACGAGGCTTTTGGGCGTGTATCCACAAGTTATAGTTCTAATATCAGAACTATATCGGAGTATGAGCGGCGACTTTCAAGAATCCTACGTGAGACCGAAACTTTGATAAAAGGCAAAAGAATAATATACAACGCCAAAAAAAGCCCACCGATTTCCATTTTCTACAGATTATTGAGCGCACACGAACTGCATACAAATAATCTGACAGATTTAATCTTTCATTTGAACTGTACAGATATATTTTGATAGCATGCACGAATTGCACACATTAAGAAGAGTAGTGGAAATGATATTTCTTCCACTGCTTTTTTCTTTACAAAATTTACAATGCACTACCATACAGCTTTTTCATAATTAATATCATAATTGTGTTCGTCTAACTTTTTGGAGATCGCGTTGCTGTCAGTTACTGTCTACTATAGTTTTGCATTGCAACTAGGATAACGTGGTAAGTGTCCGATTGAGGTTATGAATAAACCGGTAACTCGCCGAGTGCCATCTACTAATTAGTAATCATCGTTTTTAGGATTTTCTGGGTCTTCTGGATAAATTTTAATCGATGCCCAGAATAGCCGAAGAGACGACAGAGTGTAGTGAGCGCCAAATGGTCTGGGTCTGTAAGAGAAAGTTTTGGTTCAAATGCACTTACTAATTTGTATTCAGATCAATTAAAGTTTCTAATTGACGGTTTATTGAATGGATGTTAGGGTGAATCTTTCCATTCTATAAGATTTTCAACGTTATGAAGTACAACCCAGTAGTCGTTTTCTCACGAAGGTAGTATGCATTAATTTTTTACTATAGAATACTCACATTTATGAATTTTAACTTCGCATACATTGGTAGACCTGAGAAAAAATCAAAATTACGCAAAAACGTCACATCCTACAAGAAACATGCAACAGTAACTTTTTCCACTAAATTAAATGACATTTTTTGCTAAGTAGTTTTACAGTGTGTGGCATATTTCTTATAGACGTGCTGTTACGCCTTCCTACATCTTTTTCTTATAACGGGTGTACCGTTCACACAAATTCGTAAAATGGTAAATACCTTGTAGCAAAAATAGCACCTAAAACCCAATTCATTCACTCAAGCTTGATAGTAAAACTAAAAATACATAGTTGCTTGCCGCGTGATCAACACTCTGATTGGTCGAATTGCATTCTTGTACTAAAAGCGCTGACATAAAAAAATGTCATTTAGTAATGACAATAGTTTTCAAATTTCTATTATAAAATGTCAGACAATGACACTTCATCAGTCAAAAACCTAACCTTAAACATAAAGAATTTAATCGTATCGATTTAGTTTCTGTGGTTAAGCAAATGACCATCTAAGAACAAACACCCTGTATACCCTACAGTTGGGATTGTCTAATTATAGACTAATTGCAAAGAGGCATAGTGCATAGTGACGATTAGTAAGAAGGAAGAAAAAAGGACTAGCGACATGGGAAAAAGATTTTCGATGAATATTTGGTGGCAAGAAGATCTGAGAAAAATGGTAAAGAAGAACAAACAGAGTTATAAAGTATATACTCCAAGCTGAATATAGCTGGAGTAGTGAAGGCACAAACAATTAAATAGATTGGACATGCTATGAGGTTACCACCAGGACGACTTCCGAAACGAGTAGTAGAAGCGAATTGGACGGTAGAAAGGAAAGACCAAGAACAAGATAGAAATGGAAATGTTGAGAACAGTGACAAAGAATTACATACCAAGCCGTGGGCCTCCAGGCCTTTAATGCTGATATGACTTACGGAAAAAGATTGAGAAACTCGGATTAAAGAATGCAAGAAAAGAGGTACATACAGGGTGATTCTGAAATAAAGGGTATCCTTTTAATAGGTGATAAGTGAGGCTAAAAGAAGACAAAAAATGAAGAAACGAAGTGGCTCCGTGAAAGTTGAAAATTTTCACAATTTTCCGAAATATTAAATACTGAAGCCGCCTCTGGTTAGAAAAAGGAAAGTTCAGGAGATTTACGGTTGTTGTAAAATCATTGTAGTGCAAGAATGAAAATTTGCCAGACATGCCCATTTTCTTTGAACTAACGCAGGTGTAGTAGCGCAATGAACAGCAAATGCCATCATAAGCTACCCCCCGGACATTTTCAACTTTCCCTTCTTAAATCTGAAGTTGAGGAGATCAAAGAAATTGTGATATGTTTAACAGGCAGGGTTGTTGAAATGTATTAAGACAGTAAAAAAATAATAGCATAATTTATGTCACGAGCAATTAGACTCCAGTCTCGCAAGCAACATTTTAATCCCTTATTATTATTTAGTCATTTGAATAGAAAACATTATGGAAGATACTACTAATTATCGCTTCTGTATTTAACTTAATTCCATAAAATCAACCAATTTTTATTTATATAGCATAATGCTTATTGAAGTTTTTGGTTCTTCGGAACTTTACAGAAAAAAGTCACTAACAGTAAAATTTTAATATTTTTCCGTTTACAGATCAAAAAGTAAATGTTATAAACGTGTCCATAGGTTATTTATGGCATTGTAGAAACCAGAAAAACTATTATAAGCGTTTAAAGTGCGAAAAAGGTTTGGTGTGTTTACTATGCTTTCGGTGAAATAGCGGTTCCTTTTAACATAAGCTATTGCCTTCTTTTATCTCGAGCAAGTAGTAAGTAGTAAGTCTGTCAACTAAGCAAGTACAGCAACTTTATTTTACCCCCCATCATGTTTACTTCTTAATCCAAAAAAGCGAGAATTATAAAAAGGTTTCTCGTCAAAACGTTTTCTTGGAGATTAAATATTTGGTACCTGCTTCTTTCAAAGGCACTGGCTTTACCCCAACAACTAGGTACTTCCAATTTCTTTTTCTAAAAACATATTTCAATAGTAAAATGAAGGTCGCTAACCGCTGCCTATTTAACGCGAAAATATAGCTTCTTTTGTTAATGTCAGAAATGCGAATCTCATTCAAAAGCGCACGAAAAAGGGCCATAATTCATAATTCAATCTTCTTTCGTTTTCTTCTAAAGACTAAACAGAGTATCGCGACGTTTACGCATTCATGTTAACACCTTATTACTTGAAAGACGGGCAACTTAACAAAATATTACAACAAATGTTGAAAATGACCACCGTCGACCTGAAGACAAGCCTCTATGCGTCGGTGAAAACTGTTAAGCACACGAGTAAGTATTCCAGCTGTATTGCAAATTTCTGCGGCTGCTGTTAAAATGCGTTGTTGAAGGTCTTCCGCGTTTTCGACTTCCGTGCGATATACAACAGACTTTATGTGACCCCACAAGAAGTAGTCCAGAGGATTTATGTCAGGGCTACG
>VTPC01000725.1:174655-213590 GCA_011009095.1 Ignelater luminosus | reverse complement strand
TTGGATACCAACAACCTACACCGACGCGACCGCCTCCATCTCTAGTTGTGCCGACGACCACCACCTTATTCTAAGCAACACTAATGATGCTTACCTACTACAAAAACCAAACCATAGCACTATAATAGTTTTTTTATTTACATATTAGATGACGATTATGCCACTAATATCGGCACGGGAAGAGTTAAAGATAGTTTGCTATTCAAATAGAAATATTTGAACTTCTATACTCCAGTGACGGCTTGTCAATAAGGATTGCAGGGCTGCAGCCTTCCTAGAAACTTTGATAAAGAAATCTAAAAATATTTTGAATTTTTACTACTTATAGATTAGCGTTTAGACTAGACTTACAAACATGTAGCACAGTTTACTGGGGTTATTTAAAAAGATCGCTCTTGGCAGTACATACGCATTAATAAAGTAAAGTCGAATTCAGATTTTTGAGTTCAATAAACTAGACGCGGAATGTTCGTAAGAGATTAACTCTTTAGCTAAATACTTCATCACTTTGCGTTTTTTATTCCTGAAAATTTCTGTACATACGCAATGCTTAGAATGATACTAGGCGGCTCTTTTCAAATGTGTTCACATCTTCTTCAAGTTAACAATGCAGAATCTATACTACTGATATATTGTTAGGTGGTATTAATCACGAATCCTAATTTAAACAAATTAAAGATCAGTGACAGTCTTTAAACTTTTGCTGATATAATCTGAAGATAAAGGTCGAAAGAATTAAAGAGTAATATATGGTCTTTGTCAACTAGAAGAATCTAAACAAAATTCAAAACTCGTTAGAAAGATCAAAACTCAACATTCGAATGCATAATGACAAATAATTTCAGAGAGCTAAGAATTATGAATGGCAAAGTTTAAAACTGAAACTGTTCCTGCTATACCAATATTGCAAAAAAAGATTATAACTTTATAAGCAAGGCTTCGTAGGATAGTAGCAATTTGGTACTTCGTAGTCTGAAAATCTCATTTGTTCACGAACAGTTCCATGACAAGCATCATAGTGTTTCAAAGGAACTAAAAATCTAAATTTCAAAGTTTGAGATTATACAGGGTTTTTTGAAAATGAATACTAGCCAAATTTTTCATGTAAAATCCGTATGTATCACACACTATTTCTACAACCGGTATAAGTAAAGAATTTTTGCAATAGTTTTGTAGTCGATATTTGAAATATGATAATTAATAATAATTCAAACCAGTAATCCAAATATTTATTAATCTGAAGGTTCAAATTTTTAAATACGGCATGACTTGCAAAATTTGATAATTAACAAAACGCCACGTTGTGTCTTTTAGAAAACCCTTCAAGCGAATGCTTATTTTAAGTTACGGTAACCTTCGGCCAAAATTATTCCGTCAAAATCGGAGATGGTCACGCTCAGTTTTATGAAAATGTATCGTGGGACTGCCCATTTTTAACAAGCATAGTATAAACTATAAATATGTATTTATAAATTACATAAATAGAAGACTATTACGCAATGAATTAGATTTGCAAATATGGTTTAAAGAAAATTGAACATACAAGAACAATAGAAATTAACGACTAAGAAAATCATTTAAATGATATAATCAAAGGAAACCATGAATGCATTTCGTGTTCTACAATCATTGTTTTTAAATTCAGATTAACTAAACACTTGAAGTTACGTAAAAACGTTAACTACCTATTTCTGATTCATGCAGTATTCTGCCTAACTAACCTTGAAATACATAATATTTTTATTCCAAAGGAATTAAAAGTGGCAGGTACTACTTTTAATAATGGTGTGTTAATCGATCTAGAATTTTATAAAAAAAGTAAATGTATTATTAAAATAAAATTAAGAAATTTGTACTTTGGAATTTAATTTGTGTTGTTTGTATCAGACAAAAAAAAAGTTGTATTAACCATCTTGCATGTATACAAGTTTATTATTAGTAAATTCAAAATAGAAAACAAAAATAAGACTAAGGAAAAGTTAAATGTTACACCCATATGAAATGTCAATGCCTCTACAGATTTCCTTTTCAAGAGAGTTTTAGAAAGCAACAAGGCAGCGAAAAAAGTTACTTACTCTCTAGAACGAAATGCTATTTTGCATAGATGATGTCACTTGATTAGAATAATCTTAATGAATGATTAAAATTTAAAAACAACCGTTTGACTAATTTTTTCTATGTTGTAATATTCATAGAATTTAAAGAATTAGCCAATGAAAATCTTGTCTTGATAAACATTAACGTTAATTCAACTATAAAAAAAAATAAAGAAGTTTTTAGATGCTGTACCATACAGACTGTTCACTTCAACTCGAACACACAATAATGTCTATTATTTATACAAGAAATTTTAATATTTTTTGCACATTCTGGCGACATTAAAGTCATTTTTTCTGATTTGACATCATTTGCATGTATGTCAAGTAATACAAGATACTGTTATAAATGAATAATGTTAAATCATGCCAAGTTAAAATAAAAGTTACTGTGAGTTAATATAATAATACAATACACAAATCCTAAGAAAAACAGATCTCCTTGAATTTTATATCAAAATATGGAAAGTAATGGCTTGTTCTTTTATTCTGCTTTTTGTTGTTTCATCTTTCTGGTTTCATTTGTTTTAAATTTTCATACTGTTATTAATTGAGTGTGTACATCAGTAAATTTCACAGTTTTTAGTCCTGTACTACAGAGCGATCAAAAAGAAAAAACGCAGGGCATAGTTTAAAATGAATGTGCACTTGTTAACTGTCAAGGTCTTGTCAAATTATACGAGGGCGGTTCAGTAAGTACCCGTGTTTGACGACAGAAGGCGTTCCTGAGGGAAGTTGGTGTTATCATCGTGTGCTGCCATCTATCAAACGACGGTATAACAAATTGCAGACTGATTGATAGGTTAGTTTGGATTTGACAGCCATTTCGTGATTTTAGTTAAGATTGAAAAAGAGCAGTATCGTTCGGTAATTCGCTTTCTGTTTTTGGATGGGAAAAAATGCGAGGAGATAAAAGTAAAGTTGAATGCTGTTTATGGTGACACTTCGCCATCTATGACCACAGTTAAATATTGGTTCAACGAATTTAAACGTGGGCGAACATCCGTTTTTGATGAGGAGCGACCAGGACGCCCGGCAGACGTGGTTACCGAGGAAATCATTCAAAAAGTCCACGACATGATTCTCGCTGATCGACGAACGAAACTGCGTGAAGTAGCAGAGGCCGTAGGTGTGTCGACCGGAACGGCAATTAATATTTTACATGATAAGTTGGCGATGAAAAAATTGTCGGCGCGATGGGTGCCGCGATTGCTAACGGTGGACAACAAGCGGATGCGGCTGTTAACTTCGAAGCAGTGTTTGGAGCAATTTAAGCGAAATCCGAAGGAGTTTTTGCGTCGAGTTGTCACCGTTGATGAAACCTGGATTCATCATTACACACCAGAAACCAAGCAACAATCAAAACAATGGATTTCTCCCGGTGAATCGGCTCCAAAGAAGGCGAAGATGGTTCCATCGGCCGGAAAGGTCATGGCGACGATTTTCTGGGATGCGAACGGCGTCATCCTCATGGATTTTTTAGAAAAAGGAAGAACGATCACTGGACAATACTACAGTGAGTTATTAGACAGCTTCGACAAAAAATTGAAGGAGACACGGCCGCATTTGGCGAAAAAGAAGGTGCTGTTTCACCACGATAACGCACCAGCACATTCATCCGGAATTGTCGCCGCCAAACTGCATGAATTGCGTTATGAATTGCTGCCGCGCCCCCCGTATTCACCCGATCTGGCTCCCTGCGACTTTTTCTTGTTTCCTAACATGAAGAAATGGCTCGCGGGAAAAAAATTTAGCTCAAACGAGGAAGTCATCGCCAAGATAGAGGCGTATTTTGGAGAGTTCGACAAATCCTATTTTTTTGAGGGGTTAAAAAAATGGCAGGAACGTTGGGAGAAGTGTATATTTCTAAAAGGAGACTATGTTGAAAAATAAAAAAAAATTTTTGAAAAAAATTGTGTCTTCATTTCTAACACGGGTACTTATTGAACCGCCCTCGTATAACTTTTATTAAGTTTGTTTAAAATTAAAAGACAGTTGATATAGTCATTTATTAAATTACAAATATGTCGCGGTAGGCTTTTTTTTGGTCGCTCTGTATTATCATTACTTCATTAGTATTATCATAGAAGATCTGTAAATATTAGAGAAATATTGTTCTTAGGTAAACGGTAACCAAAATAATGCTGCTAAATAAAAAATTTAAATTACAACACCAAGGGGTCTTGAATCTCTAAAGCTTATTATCCTTCTTTAACCTGGATTTATTAGACCAATTGACCAACTTCATGATTCGCCAAAATATCTACCCCAAAATAAATGCCTTCCATAACAGATCAAAACTTGGAAGTTCTTGTTTATGGAAGGTCCGGTGTTGATAATAGAAGACATCTGTTTGACATGGAAGTCAAGTAGCTTAGATTTAAGAATATACTATAAGAATCTTGGAGCCACAGGAACTTCAAGCAGTTATGTTTTTTTATTCAAAAAAATTTTCTCAGAAAGGACATTAAAATTCTCGATCACTTGATAATGAAATCTACCATACCAAAAAATAACACCTATTCTACACACAACAAAGACAGTTTCGCAAAGGATTTACAGATTACAATAAAATCACAATCATGTTTCCCAAATTGCTTCAATTAATAGCGTTTAACTAGTATCGTGTCTGTTTATCTCCCTTTTCCATACCAAAAAGCCTTTCCAACTTTCATATTTCTTGACAGTCTATCAAATGCACTATTTCAGACCTTTAATACTCCTGCAGAAAATCAAGTGCTTAGTGGTGATCTTAAATACTAAACTATATATAAGTTAAAAATTGGACTTCTATTCGACAAGACTAACCAAATCAACGGCGCCGGGTGGTAGCTAGAAGTTGGGGAACGAATTTCATGAGGTATTTTACACACAAAGTGCAGCTTAGTAATCTGACGGCCTTGTGTGGAACTGCTACTGCTAGCTTAGAACAGGCCGAAATTCAAGAGTGACCTGTATATGCATTAGCGGTGTAATAAGGACGGCAGCAACAGCCACATTCAAGGTCTTGTTAGAGCTACCATGCCACGGAGCTCCAAAACTTGGATAAAGACAGAAGTCATAGTGCCCTACCTCAGAATACAAAATGGTGGACTATGGCTTGTTTTGCTTTAGAACACGGATGCATCTGAAAAAGCAAGATGTTTTCCAAGTAGAGGTCTACACTATCCTATATGTGATGCTAAAACAATGGAGCAAACCATTTACATCTGCTCCAACAGACAGGCGATGCTAAAAGCACTGAGTTCTTGGGCACAGGGAGATCTATGGTAAAGAGAAAACCGATGAACTTAACTTGGGATGGGGGATTCCTTCTTAGGGCTAGAATCCTTTTTGGAGATGTCAGGCCCACATTTCATGTTAGCCTTAAATGTATAGGTTTACAATACCTAAAAGGGAAGTTGAAGAAAAAGCAGATTTCGGATTGTCGAATTTAACTCCACCAAGTGAAAGTGGTTAATGAAAGAAAAACAGAAGGGTTCTAACTGGAAGTCTTTTAATTGGAATATTAACCGGCCACTACATTACATTATATTAAGAAGGTATAGATGTAAAGGAAGACATTAGCTGTCCAAGATGCGGAAAGCTCAATAGAACGTTCCCCCATTTCTTAGAGGAACAAGAAGAATATGGAAAGGTTAAGGCTAAAAACCATTCAAGCATTATCTTGTGTAGAGAAGATTTAAGCTCTGTCGTTTGGCCAATGTTTTGATTTTCGTCAAGGAGACAGATGAGTTCAGGCAGAGAACAGAGAAAGACACATGGATGATCGCGGAAGTGGTAGAGAAAATGGTAAGGAGTCTTTAAAAAAGAAAAGCGACTAGATTTCCGCCACCTTCATTACTACTAGCACCGCTAAAATATTATGATTACCATAACATAAATTGACATTGTAATTCTATAGTGTGCACTAAGATTAGCAATTAACTAAAATCTTAATGTCCTCCAAATTTATTATAAAATTGTTATGTTGGTTGCTTTGAGAATGTATCCGTCTCAACAATTGTTTAATATTGTACAAAAGGCAATATTTTAGTATAATTAGTAGAATATATCAAACAATTTTTCTAGAGAGACTTTCGATCTTTTTTGCGTAGTTTAAGTTGGATGAAATTTAAAAATGGAAAAATGTTTATAAATGCTGTTCGAAATATAAAAAATGCTGAAGAGCCGACTATTTTGTGCCTAAAATATTCACTTTGGTTTTTGTGTCAAATGTATCCCAAAGCTCTTCCTTACCTGATGATTGTGCTAGATATATTTTTATTAATTAAACAGAAAAGTCAAACATTCAAACTAAACAAAAAAAAATTTCAAACAATAGCTTTGTAGTTGGTAGCAACACAACAGTTACGCTGTAAAATTAAGGTTAAAATGCTTTCGGTAGCTTATGAAAGCTTACAAACCGTAATCCTATTGTGGGTTAAATCCGTAAAAATAGTGAAACGGCGTTTTTTGCATGCCTTATAAGGAGATCGGGGAGTAATAAGATTTTAATCTTTCATTATGTACCTACAAGAAGATTAAAATCGAAAGAGTAAGTTGTACTTTGCAAGTTGCAACCGTTATTTTAGCACTTAATTTAAATCCTGTTATTCTTGTACTTAAGATTATCTAAACATAGCGATGCGGTTTTAAATTAGATGGTTTGCAGTTTGCACAAGTGTGTCCGAATTTATTTCTAGGTTATTCAGTCAGTTAAGATAACATTCCGAGCATGAAAATAAGAATGTTAAGTAAAATTGAAGTGTGCTTTCTCATTTATAAAGCAATTAACACAGATGAAATGTTAAATTTTTATATTAAATTCAAAAAATGTCGTTTCCATTAATTTGGGTCAAATATAAATTATCTTTCATTTATTGCATATTGTTAGAATTTATTGCTTGTGGGACATTTTGAATTTTATTACTTCTATAGTACAATAACAAGTGTTAAGAATACAACACGTGTACCTATTCTTTGATTTAAAAACGCTTCCGAATTGTCTGAAAACGAAACCTACGTCAATGTCAAGAAATTCTAAAGAACATGGCGAACAAAAGAGCATTTCCTGGAACAGAGAGTACAAATTGAACCGCCCGCCATAAAAAAATTGCACATCTTAACGAGATCCTTTACCTGGGAAAGTTTCAAATCGTTAGATTAATGTTTGGTTCTCGTGTGTAAAATGAAAATCTTTTCAGATCATTATAGCTGTCAATGTTCACACGCTAATTATTATGTCGAATTAGTTGTAAAGAAAATAGTAAGAAGTAAACAACGGAAATACGCTATAAATATCGTTTATTAAAATATTACATAGCACCTATAGATTAGCATACTTTTCTTGAAAGTACCTGCGTCTTGAATCAAATTTAAACGCCAATTAAACCAACTTCCTGCGTTCTCTTATATTTCAAATTAAGCAAATAATAGAACGTTATTTACTTGAAACATCCGGTAGGATGTTCTTGTTTATACGATATCTCTTCTCTATGATCGAATAAATATGCAGATGTTTATAGAAACTACATAAAGCATTACTGTTATAGTAAAAAGAAGCACAGCAGAGCTGCCGCTAAATAAACAGTTCCTAAATCAATAAGATCCAGTTTTTTAAAACAAGATTTAAAGATCAATTCATTCGGATGACTTTAAATATTTATGGTAGCATAGAAATGTTTGTAAATAATGAAAACCTTCTCTGTGTCGATATAAAATGTATGCTGTAGTAACTATACAAACATTCTGGATAACGACATTAATTCTAAAATCCATAGTGTTTTAAGAATTTTACGATAACATTTCAATTTTCCTTATCATTATGATTTTAGGTTCTCATTGCTGTCAATATACCTACTTAATCTAAACAAATTTTCAAATGCTTTTGAAAACTCCCATTTTTTTCTGAAAAACTTAAATTACCAGGTTAGTGGCTGCCGAGTTTTCTGTAGATCTTCCTCATCGTACTATTTTTAACTACCCTCAAAAGGGCACGTTTTAGCCTTCCAACAAAGACTTCTTCCTCGGACGAGACTACAGATACAATCTGATACTAAAGAATTCAGCATACAAACAAATAAAAACGACTTCTTGAAGTTTGGAATCCTAACCTTGCAGCCTATTGGCTTACTGTACTACTCATTGCGTTTGGATCCAAGTGAACAGGTTAGTTATCAAGTTTAGTAGTCGAGTCATTCTTTGAAGAATACTTCTTGGGAGTTGATTTCTCCTAGAAGATTAAATCTGCATCGGATCAAAACCAACACCAAAAGGTTGTTGTCACCTTCTTGTAAACCACTTTACTGTCTTAGTCTTGTGTCTTTTGTAACTTCTTTGTAATCTAACAGACCGTGTGTCATCTTTTACGGTTTACAATATTCCTTTTGCGTTTCGGATTAAAAAGAAATCTGTATTGAAGTAGCTGAGAATTTACTGGGACTTCTAAAATGCATCTGGGACAAGGGAGTTGTAAATTATAGGTCTATAGTCCACTGCTCGGTACTGTGTATTACTCGATATTGTGTCCTGATTTTGATAGAAAAATCATGATCGCCATAAAGATATATTTTCATAGACAATAGGAACCTGTTCAAGCTCATCAAAGCCAAAACTCAAAATGTCAGTAGTCAATGCTTTTAAGTTAATTATAACATTTTCTTACTTTGTCAATACCCAGTTATGCAGTTCCAGTAATTCTGGGGTTGGCTAATGGCCCATCTGATCAACCGGCCACTAACCAAAGTTTTAGACATGTCAAATACTAATTCAAAGCCGGTAAGTCATGCTAGTGTTTCTAAGGAAGTCTGACTGTCTGTTAGAGTTGGGATGTTCTTGCCTTGATAGCCCCTCCTAGAATTCCCCTAAAAACAAACGTCAATAGCTAATAATATTTCGTCCTATAATACTATAGTGTATTTCCCCAGTCGAGGAGGAGGCCATGCATAGCCAGCTCGGTTTCCAATCTAAAAATTCACTCTATTATTTTTAGATTCACAAGAAAGACCTGGTCTATAAAAAAAACTAACGGTCTTGAAGCATCAATTCAGTGAATTCTTAAAGTAGCTGCTGAAATTAAAACACTACTTAAATACTAAAGAATGCAAGAATGTGTATAGAGAAGACTCGTGACCGATGGCGGCGCTGCAAACCACAACAACTACGGTGGCGACGACGTTGGTGAAAAAAAAAGTGATTCCGGTTTATTTACGTGAGATTTTATATCTGATTGTTAAGGTAAGAAAGTAAAACAGTACGTTAAATTATAAATGCGCATGAACCACGCGAAAACCAAATCCTAATATTCCATCCAATGGAGCTCACAAAAGTCACACCAGAAGTCTTATCCGAGTTTAAGTTTTCCCTACTGAAGAAGCATATAGTTATTTTTAGCAGTTACTATGTTATCTCATTGCATTGTCGACAGAACTCTTTTGTTTAAAAAAATTCAAGAAACATGCCTTTGAAGTATGGTAGATTCCTCCTGAAACACCCTACACAGTCAGTTCATTCTGATGAGGCGTTTTGAGATTTGCTAAATATACCGGGTGAGCATAGAGAATTACGCTATCAACAATGTACGTTTATTTACTCGTAAATTCCTATTCTTACGTTAACCTTGAAAACTAGACTATTGCCACTTTGATAGTAGGTGTTCATTTTTAATGCGCACGCTAACCAAACATTCTTTTATGCTCACCCGGTATTCATTACAGATGTTTAGCAACAAAATTGTGCATGTGCGAAAGAAATCATAATATAATGTTTTAATCCAGAAAGACACAAATCTATTTTTTTTAATTTTACATTCTTATCTAAATTTACTAAAAAAAGTTGTTAATTTCTTTTTTGCTTGATCAACATCAAACATTAATAAAGTGATTCAACATTCTTCAGTGAAAGTTCAATTTAAATAAATTATCTCGCGTATTTTCAAAATTCTATAAAAAGTAATAAATTAGACGAAAGAAGTAACTAAAAATAATTAAAAAAGTAATTAGTAACTTACCAGCCAGACTATTTGAATCACAATAACAAATCCCTGGTAATATTAAAAGAAATAAAATTGTACACAAAGGGTCACTCCACATATTGCATCCATAATAATACGAAAATTTATTTAACTCATTTCACACTTTTAGATTAGAATAAAAATAAAACGAACGTTACTGCTCACTTTAGCACCAAGTGTTTATTACGAGTTTTACTACATAACCAGTAACCGATAATTCTAAACTGCACCACTTTCGAGATTCAACTGACGAGAGTGAGTCAATAGTTACAGCACGGGGCCACACAGGCTAGAGAAACATTCTCGCTTTACTATACTACTAGTTTGGGTTGAACAAGAACAGGTATATTCCCATATATTATACACAGTTTATGGGTTTTCAGTATACCACGTATTACGTGAGGTTAATAACAAAGAACCTGTACAAGTTTTATACACCAACGCGGAGCATGACTTTTCCTTTAACAATAATTGTAGTTTTGAATTAAAAGCGATTAAGATTAATAAAAGCAGTTAGTGCCAGATATTTTTACGGTTCCACATAAATTCAAGACAATAACAATTACTATAGTTTGATAAAAAAATGTTAAAACTAGATTATTATTGTTCATAATTCGATATCGTACGGAAACATCTTTTATGTTGTTTTTAGCGTTTTATTTACTTCTACGATTGAGTAAAGGATCACAAATCTTTTACTCAATGCTTTTACCGAATTGCCATTCGAAAGCGGGTGCAATAAAACTCCCAAACCGACAAGTACATTTTACAAACCATGTCCCTCTCCTGCGCCGCTTATATTGTATTCGAAAAGGGAAGCACAACCCCCAAGGGTGAAATTTATACCTACACCAAGTACAGTTAAGCAGTTACAAGTTTACAAGTAGTGTTAGAAATTACAAGATTAGATGAATCAAAATTTAAAATTTTTCAATTTCTTTATTTTCTTACTTTAGTAAATTATGAAAACAGAGAAAATTAAACTGAATTTTATAGAAGGTGTGTATTTTTATTATTTGAGGACCCGTCAACTTCTTCGCGACGGTGGCGATTAATAAGAAACACTGGTACAAAAGACTTTTTGAAGTCTTGAACGAGCAGTTTTCATTTTCTGTTAACCAATTGTTTCACTCAAAATAAATTCCAGACAAATTATGAATATTCTTTCAAAATACATAATATTTGTTATCGTTCTTATATTATCTCAACAATACTAATTTATTTCTTGTGGAAATGAATCTAATATGCGCTAATCCAATTTTTTGTCACCACCAGAAAGGATACATTTAAATACATTAAAGTCCAATGCTTATAAGAATGGCCAATGGTATTCCTGTATAGTATTCCAAAAGATACAGTGCGTTTATGACTTAATTGCTACTTAGCTTATAGTAAATTTTACAAGTTCGTCACAGCAGGGTGTCATAAATCCGCTTACCTGTGAAGACCTTTTCTAACATTGACACAGGGTCGTACTGAGATAAGTTTTACTTTTGTAAATACTTTTAAACTAAAACGTTAGAAAAATAAATTATTTCAATACGGTCCTTGGTTTATCCAATTGTCTTTGACACGTGCCACTACTTGTATTTGTTGATTTTTATGAGGAACCCGCTGTGAAATACGTACTTATGTAGTCAAAGTCATAAACGCACTATATCTTCTGGAATACTATAATAAGTAAATCAGACGGAGAACAAATTGAATCGGAGGCTGCAAAAACAGAATATGTGCTACATAATACATACAGGGTGTTTTGAAAATGAATGCAAATATTTGGCAGGCGCATTTTTCGACAAAAATTAAACCTTTTTGCCATACAACTTTTGTTTTAAAGTGCACCGTTTTCTAGATACAGGGTGTCACAGTCTCGTTTAGAATTTCTTGTTTTCTCAATATTTCAAGAACAAAAAGAAATATCGGAATGAAATTTTCTACATGTTTGTTACTTTAAAGTGTCTACTATTCTACGTAGTTTTACGTTTGGTATCGTTATCAGAAGCGTACAATTGGAGGTGAAGTAGCCCCCTACCCTAGAAAGATTCTTACGCCACTGAAAAATAAAAAAAATTATTTTCAGAATCCGCAATCGATTTGAAACAAAAAGTTACTCTTGAATTTTTTTATAGAACGCTTCATTTTCTAGTAAAATCCAATTTTTAAAAACCTTTCAAATTCGACGGGCTATGGCAAAGTCGCACGTGATCTCAAAACCAGGATTTAATTATTTTGACACCCTGCATCTCGAAGACGATGCACTTTAGAAAAAGAAATATACGACAAAGAAGAGTTAGTCTTTGTCGAGGAATGCAATACAAATAATTATATCTTGTTTTTGAGATGACGTCTGTCTTTGTCATAGGCCGTTCAGCTTGAAATGTTTTAAAGGAATTCAATTTTACTCGGAAACTATACGCACAAAAAAATGATTGCTTCATTTAAAGCTATCCGTTTCAATTCAAACTTTAGATAAGTTCGTATATAAGCAAACAGATATTTGGTTCTTTAAAGAATACCGTATGTTTAGAGTTCAAATACAAGATATTATTAAAGTAAGCTTAAGATATGCTTGATTCAATGCAATACGTACAATTATTTCAATAGTTTACGGATGTTTAATTTGAAATTACCAAAAAACCACAATAATTAAAGCAAAGCTATGGAATTTTAAAAATGAATATAGATATTATTCTTGGTCTACTCGATTTCTTTATCTTTGTTTAGTTGTTTTAAGTTATAATTGTGCACAAAAATATAAAGAATTTCTGCCTAATCTTTTATTTATTTTCCTACTTTTGAGTTTGAGTAAGAATTTCCTTAAACTGCAAAACTTACAGTTTAAACAAAATCCTACCCCAAAAGTAGGGAAATTTAAATAAAGACTTAAGTCTTTATAAAAGTTATCATACTTTAATAAAGACCCTGTTTGATCTTATCACGTTTAACTGAAAATATTGTGATATCCAGGTTTAAAATTTAAATTTCGCGCGTTAGAGAAAAAAAAAATAGGTTACCATCACTGCATCTTTGAAATGTTTGGAAAGAGTGGGAGGGGGTTGGCGATAGGAAGGGATGCTGGGGGTTGAGGGAGAAACACGCGCTCTCTTGAGATGTGACTACGAAAGGGGTGAGCTGGACCGGGAGGAGCTCTTGAGTGGTGGTTACAAAAGGGGTGAGATGGATCCGGAGACTGTAAAATTACCTTCCTGTTGATGTAAAATACATTTTTGATTTTTATTGAAAAATAACATGTTAAGGGTGAAGTGAACTCAATTATCTATTTTTATTTTTGGTTTTTTTATTTGTGATTATGCTGAGGTAGACGAGATTTAAACAGATATTAAAATTTGCTTGTAAGAAACCACGTGGCTTTCTTTGTGTTTATGTAACAATCAAGCATCTCACGTAGACTTTTAATGTTTATTCAACTGTTTTATGTGTTATAAATGCAGGCATTTTGAATGCTTTTAATATCATATTTTACTAAATATATTTTTCTTTGTTACAATAATTGTGAAACGAAATTAAGAAAGCTTTTGTATTGTATGCATTTATCTTGTGATCACTGATAAAGTTTAAAGAATAATGGAATTTAGTTTGGAATTCAGATGTTTTAAATATTACAAAACAACATACAAGACGATTAGATTTATTTTCATACACTGGCATTTGTTAACATGGATGTTCTGATACTCAACTGTGACATGTGGGCACCCGTAAATATTATAAAACGCACATGAATTTAATGGTCGGTGGCTCTCTTTATTAAAGTGTGAACTGCCTTGGTGTTATCTTAACATTTTCATCCGTGGTGGCAGTCTACATTCTCCATTGTTTTTGTGTGTTTATTTGTTATAAATGTTTTCTCTTCCAGCATTTTCCACCCTTGGGCAGCAGTTATTATTATGTACTATTTGTGGCACGAAGCACTATAATATAGTTCCGTGCTTTTGTTTATATATTTATTGCGGGGAATGATAGACTGTTCACAATTTTTGGCTACGGCCGGAGGCTAAGGAGCTATTTTAATAGAGTACGGTCTCTTCCTTTTGTCTTTGCTAACATACTCTTCAGTTTTGTTTGATGATGAGTGCTATAAGTACGTATCCGAGTAATGGAGAGAGCAGGACTAGTTTAATTTATGTTGCAACAAGTGAATTTGAAATGTGCATTATGTTGGGCGTTCCGAACATTCATTTTATCGTTTATTTATCTCCGAATTTCACCAAGTTCTTATGAAATGAACTTGTGCAAACTTATCGCTTGTGATGTGTTTTGTCTTATTTATAATTATTATTTTTGCTAATTATTATTGGTTATGTTGGTACCATGATATTGCTTGCTTTTATTTTGCATTTATTTATTTTATTGAATATTGCTGTGTCTTGTTGGTTTCAAGTTGGAACCGTTTATTTATATATTTGTGCATTAAAATTTGTATGGTTTGTTTTTAAAGAATCTTCGGAGGTTTCTTGCTGGTTCTTCCTCCGAACTGATAACTGAACCAGTGTACAAGTTTATTCGGCTTGCACAACATAATTTAGCAGTCAATATACAACGTTCTATTTTAACTATAATCTGTGCTTTATTTGATTTCCTGTCTTCCCCACTATCGTTAGTAACCAGTGTATCTAGTTTTAGGGAATTTTAGAAACACAACGTAGGGTAGGTAAATTGGTTTGACGATCACGATTGGCCACATTGATTCTAGGGTTAGCTTTCTGTTAGATTTGGGAGGGAAATTTAAACATTTGTCAGGACCTGGGGCTTGGGATACTACAATATGTCTCTTGCAAATTCCCTTATACCATATAAAACACTTGAAATAACATTTACAGCATAAACAGATTCTACCGACATCTATAGAATGTTCTCACTTACTACTTCAATAACATTACTAAATTTAAATGAACATTATCATAATATTTAAAGAAACGTATGAGTATATTTCATAGGAAACAGTAATATTTTTAATTTAAATCGATCCCTGCTTCAATGAAGATTATTAGCTTTAAATATACTCTACTAGTTAAACAAATTAGGATCTTCCTTTAAACATATAGGTATACTCGCATCAAACAACTTTCCTTGATTGAAAGATGTATCAACTTGAATTAAATATATTTTTTTAAACATACACGTATACTTAAAAGAAGAATTCCTTTTTTTCTGTGTACATTCTACGAAAAAGAAGCAAGAATTACTTTTTGTTTTTTTATTTCTCAGTGACGTAACAATGTTTTTTAGCGTAGGGGGCTAGTCCACCCTTAATCCTCCGTCTCTGATAAGGATATCAAACGCAAGACTATGTAGAATAGTAGATACCTTATAGTAACAAACATAGAAAATTCCATTTCAGTATCTTAATTTGTTCGTGAAATATTGAGAAAATAAGAAATTTTAAATGAAACTTTGACTTTCTGTGAAAGAATGCACCTGCCAAGTATTTGCACTCATTTTCAAAACACCATGTATGTTTATGTTTAAATCACATCTTTTTCAATTTTCACATCATGAATATGACGTCTTTAAGATGTGAGATATTGACGTCTTTTGAGACGTAAATGGAATGTAACTGATCACCAATAAACCACGTCGATTAGATGTCATTATTCTTGCTGGAGAATGGCGAATAACCACAGCAAGGGTTGAGAAACACTTAGGATAAGATGATGGGATTGTAGGTATAATAAACAATCTAAAAGAGTTGAATGAATATATTCAAAAAATGCCCTTTAAAACAAAGCCAACGGTTAGAAATTACAGATGGTGCCAGAACAAGTAAGTAACAGGTTCTAAAATTGGAAATAAATACAAACAGTAATTCAACTCAATAAAAGGATCTTGAAACCTTTTGACGATCTTTATCTGGCTCAGAACATTACTAACAAGAAGGCTGGATGCTTCACCATATCGAACAAGCGTACGATTCTCAAGCTTGTACAATCATAATATTGCGTATGCAAATTGTCCCAAGATTAACGAAAACATTCAAAGTAATTCGTGCAAATAATGTTCAGATGCAAGTAAACAAACACAGAACTCAAGTAGGTGATAAAAACGGCAGTTTTAGAAATAGTTAGAAATTTTAGGTTAATTCGTATACGCAATAGTTCGAGAATGGCACTCCAGATGTATTGTCCGTCGCCAACGGATCCTTTCCTTGAAATTAGAACTCTACACCTTCTATTCCGTTTCTTTTTCCAAATAGCTATAAGGAATCTAATTCGATACATTAAAGAAATAGTATTGGAAAGTCAAAGAACATTAGAATATGTAAAGAAATAAAAATATACAATATGCCTAATACAAACAGATAGGCAACACACTTTGCATATCATGACTATCTCGTGATTATACAGAAAATACTTTCCAATTTTTAAAAGAGAACTATGGAGAACAAAAAATTTCAAAAATTATTAATTACGCATTGCTTCTATTCATATTTAGTAATTATCTAACCTTACATTATTACATGTACAGAGACATCATAAATGATTACAAATCACGTGACCACTGATTTAAAAGTGGCGCGAAATTTTATTTTTCGACGTTGGCCATACTCCGGAGTACGCCCAACCGGGTACATTTCTAACTTAAAATTACATTGGTGTGCGTACGTTTCGTGATTTCTTGTTGTATCTTTGTTTTGCGTTTTTTGCAGTTTATTTCTTCTATTTAAAGATCGGTGTTTTTCAAGTTAGATTTAACTTTTAGTTTACGAAGTCAAACGTCGAGAGTAATACAACACCGAAAAATAAGTGCTTTCTGCTGAATAGACTTATATGCAAAAACGCTTAGTTTTTGAGATACAAAATGTTAAAGGACACACTCTCTCTCCAAATCTAATCCACTGATAAGAGTGTAAATTATAATAACATGTAAGGTAGCAGACACCTCATAAACCCCACACCAAAATTACTGCGTAATATTTCAGCTATTTCGTCAGTTATTCGAAACATACAAGATCTCTGCATTAAACAATAAGATGCAGGAGTTTCAAATGATTTGCCCCCCCTAGCAGGGTGTGGGTAATAAAATAAATATCTTTTTTCCATTAATAAACGTTTTTGTAGACTGCATATTATTAGTTTTCTCTTGTCTGCCCCCCCCCCTGGACTCGTACAAATTTCCATGCGTACATAACATCGTATTTTATCTTGCAGGTTTAATTGGTCAACTTTTAAAATATGTCGACAGTGTTATTGTAAAGTTTTATCTTAAAATAAGAGAACTTGATCGTAAAAAATTTTATTCATCCGTCTTTCAAATTGCGACTGAACTCCGATCTTACTAAACACACACACTACGCTAAATTTTCTACAAACTTTTGTGGGTACAAATTAATTTTTTAAAAACCTTCGGACGTTGCAAACGGAGTTTATATAGAAATCTTTGGCAACAAAATTTTTATAGAACAGGTTCTAAAAAATTGGTAAATTTCTTGCAGAAAATGCGCAGTAAACGTGTGTGCGTCCATGCGCAAACCGACATCGGCTGATCGTTTGCACGTTTGCTTGCTTCTCTATTATTTGAGGTTATGTTTACGAGTCGCATTAAAGGTCACTGCAAACAGCTGTAAATAGACTGATACTGCGCAAGTCCACATCAAAAAATTTGTAAAAAAATTATGCATGGTTGCATACAACTCGCTACAACAAATTTCCACAAAATTCAGCATAGTGTCAAACAGCTCTAAGTAATAACTTTAGGTGCTTTAACGGTTAAAGTCTAACCAGCCATGAAAAGGTGGAGGTAAGAAAGTGGATTCGAATTTCGCTGAACCCAGAAACAAATTCGCTACAGGCCAATTTAAATAAATAACTTAAAAAAGATTAAAAGAATTTAGTAGGTGAAAATACTAGGTAGTATGACTAAAAATATGTAGTTTTCATTAGTTGTTTCTTAGTTACCATTTATGAAAGTCTATGCTCACAATCTGGTCAAAACAAATTTGATATTTTTATTAGCGTCGTTTTACTATACAGTGCGAACGCTGGCTGTGAAACACTTTAAATAACAAATTCTCCGTGCATCTGAAGCCAAAATCCCCAGATATGTCAATCTTATTTCCCAATGGAACATCTATTCGAACGATTTTTGTTTTTTCTTTACCTCCACCGCCCATCCTAACCTCCGATGAAGTCATCAATTTCTTTTTAATGGCAACCCCACTTTTTCTTAACAGATTTTGATTCTCTTAAAAATCCTGCGTACGACAAGCATACAATTATGTCAGTGGTGTAACTATAGGAATGTGGTATTTAAATGCTTGTTTTGGACGGTGCTTTATTCCCAAATAACGAACTAGGCTTTACCACACATTGTTGTGGTGTTAACCTGCATTGAAAATCATAAAAAATCATCACTCTAAAATCATGAATCAATATTTCCATTTTTTTCACAAAATTACTTTGTTAAATTCTGTTGAAATGAACTGCTCGGTTTGAATTCAAACTGTTAACTGTATTATTGGTAACAAATGTCAAATTTTACAAATGTGACAACTGCAGAATGTTGGCAATACCAGGAGTACTTGATTCCACGAATATTAGCAGTGCCCCTCGTATTGCCCAGTTTCGAGCAATATTTTCATTTTTAATATTTCCTGTATTTGCAACATATTATGATAGAGCTGGCTGGCTTTCTGGAAATATTCCCAATGTGGAGATTGCCAATTGGCAATATTTCCCACTGCGAATTGATCTGCAGGAGGTATACAGAATATAAAACGCACTAGTTCGAATTTCTAAATTTGAAAATAAAACAATGCATTTATATTAAATATTTGTTAGATATATATTTACAATTCTTGACAAAAGAAATCTAATAAATACATCATGCTTTTACAATAGGGGTTCTTGTTAAATCTACGTTTGTTCTTTATTACAAAATTATAAGAAAATTATCATTTAACATTATTAACATGATACAGTTTTCTAGTTTACTGTATTTCTTTTAATGGATCTATAAATGTTCTATAATAAGAAAAAAGATTTCATTAACCAATTATATAAAAAAAGTAAGTTATGTAAATTTAATGAATCATAAACTGGTCTTTAGTTATGTAACATTTTTATCAGGCCGATATGACAATAATCAATTTTTAACACAGTTAATTTGTAAAGATAATGTCAGGACTAATTACAATTTTATGTTAACCCTCATTTCTACAAAATAAAAGAGAAGGAAATCAAAAAGACTATACCTTAAATTAAAGAAAAAACCATTATAGCTGTTCCAGAAAGTACATAGTTTACTTATATTGATATTTTGATAATAACAAATAATACTTATGAATAGTTAAAATTAAAATTATACATCAATATAATATAACAATCAATTTCCTAAGTAACAATATTTGGTTTAAAAACAATTCAGCTCCTTTTTTATCTCTGATGAAAAATTTGTTTTAGGCATGAAAGACTATTTTCTTATTCACATTCAATTTCATCACTTATAAAATTAAGATTTTTAAAGATTTGATTTCTCTATAATACAACCTAGCAAATTTAGAATTATAGATTATAGTACACTTCAGTTTTGAACTGAACCTTTGAAATTGCATGAGCCAGCCAAGTCATCACAGAATGTACGTTGATATTAATATAATGATACAGTTTATAATGTAAAATATCAATATGAGACTTCCCTTATTAAATTTTAAAATATAAAATTCTACATTATTAGAACAATTTTAATTTGGTTAAGATTATCTTCATTAAAAAATGTAACATTTTTTTTAATTTATTCTTTATCAAACAAGAAAGTTATAGTTCCTATTTCTTTCACTATCAAACCACGTATTTCAGTAACCTTATATGTTTGAATAATTTTGGCTGCAGATACTTTCTTAATGTGCCAATTTTGAATTAAAAGGTGAAAGTTATAAGTTGATAAAGAATAGTAGTAATTGTTCCTTAGGTCCCTTATAGATTATACCCAAGACATTTGAAAACCTTGATTAAAAAGCTAAAACTTGAAACAATGTATGTCAAGAATTAAAACTTTGTCACAAAAAGATCAATGTCATACTATAAAGACAATTTGAATAATTAGCATACATACAGTTAAATGAATTTTCTATGATTAATTTTAACAAAATTCTAAGTCTTATCTGACTTGGTTTTCAAGCTATTAAGAAACAATTGAATGTACAGAAGAAGCTCAATTAGTTATAAATCTTAGTTGAGTAGAAAATTGCTATATTTAGAAGACTTTTTATTTTGATTGTATTAAGTCAAATAATATTTAACAATACACCATTGTATCTGAGATGGTTTGAATTATTACTAATTAAGAATAACGAAAAATTCAATTATTTGATAAGCATTCAAGCTGATCCTAAAGTAATTGTAGATAATGCTTCGGTTTTAAAATATGGCAAAATAGTACAGATACCAGAACTTCTGATTCTGAGTAATAGAAATAAGCTTAGAAGATATTAAACAGAACATAAGAACATTGAGAAAAAATAAGACATTTGGGAAAGTTGGGTTAAAGAACAAACCAAGCAAATGACGTTAGAATCAAAGCTAATACTAAATGACTTGTTTAACAACTTAATAGCAATAGCTTAAATAACTAGTGTAGCAGTGATGACTGTAATACATTTTGTATAGTGTAAAATGGCACACGGAGCAAAGCTATCTTGGGCTGATGTAAGTTTGAGACTAAAACTGAGAAGAAATTCTTCAGAGCTAGGATTGAATCCACAAGGTCATATGACCTAGTAATTGGCCCAAAATGGGAAAAAAGAAAGACAAGTGAAATATCAACACAATGGGAAATATTGATTATAATCTTACAGTTATAGGCAGGAAAGGAACTCACCACTACTTATTAGTACTGATAAGGGAAAAAAAAGAAAAAAGAACACCAAACAACTTACAATTTGCCGATAATGTAGTCCTAATAAATGAAACCAGAAAGTCACTTGAAGAAATGCTAACAATCTTAAAGTGAAAATACCAGTCTCAAAATCAATTTCTTAAAAATTATTTTATATCAAATTGACTTGCAAGAGATCTGACAATAGAAGGAAATATATACAAAATATAATTTACTTAGGATAACAAATTTCATTTACAAGGAAAATGGAAGAAGTAATAGGAAGAAGAATAAACCTACAATGGAGAAGTACTAGTCCTTAAAATGCACTTAAAACTGATTGCTATATTTCCAATTTGATTCTAACAGATCTGCATTTTTAAATTTCTGGTTAGCATAAAAGCTTTTTTAGGCTATTTTTATTTCTATCTTTCATTGGATAAATCATAACTACAAAAAAGTTGCATAAAGCAACATTTGTTTTGTGCGTTCCTTTATGTGTCATCTATTTTTCTAACCTAAAATACAAATTTTGACAATTGTTTGATAAGCACATCTTCACTCTTTGCAAACATTTTCAGGTATTCTAACAGAGATAATCTCTTCATGTCTATTATTCTTAATAATAGGTTGGGGCCTTTTCACAAGCATCACCTCATAATAACCAGTACCTATTGTAAAATAGTTATTTATGCAACAAGTGAGTAAAGTGTATCTTTTTTTCACGAGAAGGAAAGTTTGCCGCACGAGCCGTAGGCGAGTGCGCAAATCCGCCGAGTGAAAAAAAGTAATTTTACTCACGAATTGCATACAAAACTTTTTTCACGTTCGTAATAAAAATCAAGAACTACCTACTTCAATAACGGCTTTCTCGATGCGTCACATCAATGCGTTCTAATTTCTGACAAATGCCAGTGGCAGCCTCCTATGTGTTTAAATATTTTGCGTTAAAAAATGACACGTTACGATACTTTTTTTCACTCAAATGCGTGAAAAAATGAACCGTTATGGCACTTTTTTTCACGCTTCTATCGCGATGAAACAAACGCATCCTTTATAAACGAAAATTAATGAAAAATGTTGCACTTTTTTCACGAACGTGAAAAAATTAATATCATGCTCTCTACTTTACTATAAATTTTGAATATGATGCAAAAGTACTAATACAAATACAAAAAAGTTTCAGACTCTGTCACTGACCATTTAAGAAAGAAAACCAAATTTTAAAATTGGTTATTCTATGTGGATGCTTATGGACAAGCAATTAATTTTGAACAATTAAATACTTGCCAAAAATGTCACCGATTTATTTTAATTGTAAATATAAGATGAATAAATAAACAAATATATAAGGACAATACAGTATCCAAATCTGTATTCAATTCAACTCAAAGAGTTAGATATAATTATTGTTAATCGTTTTGAAAATTTATTTGATATATGCCCTCTTATGATTAAAAAAGTGTAGGTACAATTAAAGTGACATGAATTCAGAAGCCTAGGTTTGTGCATTACCGCTGATCCCACATACTGCTTGAAATTTGAAATATATTTGATGTTAGAAACATTGGCCTTGACTATGGGTTATCCAATTTTTATATGTGTAATTGATTGAAATCTTTAATAAACTGTTGATATTATAATTATAATTTTTGTTTTATTAATAGGATGGTTGACCGACTTTTTTCTACACATTTACAAAAGCATATTCCTGCTGTTATTAGCATGTTAAAACAGGCTAACATAGAATTTCAGATGCTTTGTCGTACATCGTTGCAGGAATAACCGAGTAAGACATGCATCTTATAGGAGAAGGTCATACAATGTGAAATTCTGCGACATTATACCTCTTTTTAAGAGCGAAAAGAAAATCATAGTAAATATTGTTTAAACATATTTAGCTACCAATCCTGATAGATTAAAAATAAAAATAAACTTAGTAGATGTGAAAAAACCATATTACAGTGCATACTCTTGTTTCTCTGAATATTTCAGTAATCTGAATCCACTTCAGTTTGTGTTACTTACTTTATAATTTGAATTAATAGCTCCTTGATAATTCAAATTGATAATTACTCCTAATGTGATGTTTTGACACAATATAAAAGTTTGTTTTGTCCATGACAAACAATAACAAAAGATTAGTACAAGAAGTTATTAATTTCCAAGTACAATTTATTAATTTAAGTAATTTATGAATTGATGCAGTATCAGTGTTCTTTTGCAACTATTCTAGCATATTATTATGTAGAATGTATTTGTTGAAAATGAATTCTTAAAAATGTAATCACATTACCTTAACCTTAAAAAGTGCAAAACCTCATGTTACCCAACAGTCAAAAGCAGAAATTTCTGGTAAATTTTGGCACAGAAATGTGGTTCTGGATTTCGATTTTATATTTTACTTTATTAAATATGTTACATTGAAGAAATTACTGATTTTTATAAATTTTGCAGTAATTCAAATTTTTCAACAATTCAAATGATTTCTGTTTTAATTCAGATTACTGAAAATGCACTGTACTTCTATGCTGGTTTCCCAATGGTAGTAATAACAAAATAATGATTTTCTGAGAGAAAGAAATCATTTTTAATGTAGTTAAATCTAAAAACACACTTTCATGCTACAATGCAAACGCTTTAATCCAAAAGTGTAAATGTAAAAGGTTGTTCAAGTTAACCAGTCCAGTCAAGTTATGCAAAAACAACAGTGTAGAGCAGGACTAATTTAATAAAGGTTGATTTTTTTTGTGTACATACACTTCAACTATTATACATGTCAAAAGTCCGCAGAAAAGATAAAGGGAAAGAAACATTACAAGAATGTTACAAATACGATTTTCATTTTGATATACATTTAGTATGTAGCAGAATTTCTACAAATCCGTCAATAATAGCTAGATTCTTTTGAAACAAATATGTATGTTTTAAATTACTATTACTAGTTTTATGTAACAATCAAACAAATGTTACAATGCAAGTCACCATTAATATGGAACATAATCTTATTCAAAGTCCCTTATATTCAATAGATGATGAGATATTACCTTTTAAGAATATTCCACAAGTGAAATACTTTTTTTAATTTTTGGGTTGAAGTGTATACAGCATTTTTGGGGACTATTAAATTAGCTTCACTTATTCACATAGGTATAAATTTACATGGCAAATCATTGTTTATTATTGAGGTAGACAAATAAAGCAAAAATATCATTGAATTTGATTGAGTTTTGTTACATAGATCATGTCTACCAAAACCGAGTTGAAATAACAATTGTATTCGTAACATTCTCTGTAATGTACCTACTTTTTCCCAATTTTCAGAATGAAGTGTACATGAGATTTGTGGAGATTTTTGATATGGTGTTACATGACAGCTATAGTGTATGTGTGTACCCAAAAAATCAGCCTTTACTAAATTGCTTTCACTCAAATGCATATCTTGACTGGGCTAATATTCAAATATAATAAAAACAGAAAAATGCTAATATTGTTATAAACTAAAAAAAGACTAAGAGAGTTTGGTAAAAAAGAACTATCCTAATACAATCACTGTGCAGTAGCAGAAATGACTAGTGCACAGTTTATTAAAAATATATCAAAAAATGCAGAAATGTTATGAAAGGTACTTTATTAAACCAGCCATAGAAAAACGACTTGATTTTGCAAAAGTTGACATCTATCTACTCATGATGAATCAAATAACATCTTTCATTTGTTTTAAAATTCACAGTATGATTTTATCTTCTACAAAAGTTTTGTGCTGGTCAAACAGCTTGACAAATTATTATTATTATTCTATTTTAGATAATTAAGCTTCTACTGTACTGTACAAAAAATATTTTCATCTTACTGTCAACAAACAATAGTATTACCTATGTGTAATTTACCAATGAAAATAGTAAAATAAAAATTTTGAGTTAGCTATGAGATTTTTCAGTTATTCTCGAGTTAGTTTCAAAAATCTTAAAATTCAAATTTTGATAAGTGACTTTTAAGAATTAATATATTGTTAAAAATCATCATTTGTTACATAAATACTGCCTTAGTGCATTTTTCATATTTAATTTGATTTAGCATCAAAAAGAAAATGATATAACATTACAAAATCTTTAAGGTTTAGGTATTATTTGTCATAATGTTACATCACTGAGATTATAGCTAACTGTTAAAATCTTCATTTCACTAGTTTCATTAGTGAACTATACATGAAATTGCAAACAGAAAAATCTTTTAATTATCTAAATATCTAAAATCGATTTGGCATCAAACTACAAACAAATTTTACCACACCTTTATAAAAATTTCAAACTGCTTTAGATAATTTTATTTAATCTTTTTAATTTCACAATTACTTCTTAGTTAATTTTTTTATAAAATATTGGAACTTCATTTCTCGCTTCATCATTAATTGATTACCAAAAATAATAGCTGTTTCAAAAAAAATATTGATTTTTAAATTTTTTTACTAAGACAAAAAGTTTGGATATAATGTTTGTGTACTTTTAATTTATAATTCTTAAATAACATAGGTTAATTCTAAATGTTTTTTTCTATTTCAATTTCTTTTTAAATACTTCACAATTAAATCCCTATGTAAGCCTTAATGTTAAATTTGGTATAAAAAAATTTGTTTAAATATTATTACGTGGCGACATTAAATGTCAAATAAAGGATAAGTCAGCACTTGTTATTACACTGCTGCTGCCTACATTTTTAAATCACCCTGTCCACAAACTGATATTTTGGAATTATTATAAAAAAAGTTATTAGCATTTAATAATTGTTTAACAGACTATATCCATAGTAAATTAATACTATATTTAAATTTACAATTTACACGAGTTATTTAAAAATAAAATTATGCATGTATCATATTAATACATGTAATAATAATAATAATAATAATAATAATAATAACATTATCACTATACATTATGTATAAATTTGCTTCTCATCTTTCTTTATATAAGCTGTTCCACACAATTGCTGTCATTTTACCATTAATTACCACATTTAATGTTTATTTTTGTCATATGCAGCTATATATATGGAACGTATTACTAAAATTTAAAAACCATATAAAATAAAATTTCACGACTTTTGTTAAAGTACCAATTAAAATATTTACAATGTTTTAATAAAAGCACACAAGTAGATCCTTTAATTTTAATATACAATAAATAAATTGAGAATGAGATGTTTTGCTTTTACAATAAATAAATTTTATATTATAAATCTATTTTTATTGTAAATCCCAAGATTTTATTCTAAACATTCATTTATCTTGCTTAGAAGAAATAGAGAACAACTGAAAGATGCACAAATTTACTTTTAGTACACCATTTATATTAGTTAGCTACAATTTGGACCTACTCTAATTCAGTTTTTCAATTTTAACCACAGTTTAAGAGTAAAATTAAAGTAATTGCTATGGCAAAGAAATATGTAACATTTATTAATGACATTGTTAAAACTTCAGGAACATTTGGAGTTTATTTAGAAACAATCTATACAACATAAAAATTCCTTTCTTTACTTAATGTTCAAATTGTTTTTCCCCTGCATATAAACAACACCAACTGTATTTTTTTTCCTTTAGTAGTAATCATTTACAATTTATTCCTTTTTCTTTCATAATTTAGATTAAGAATTAAGTGATGTGCAGTTCAAAACCAGGTACGTAAGGAATACAAAATGGAGTTACTTGGTCATTTTGATTTATTTAAATCTGCCTAAAATTTAAACAAATTATATTCATCCAAAATCTTTATTCCTTAAATTTAATTTCATCATATATCTAATTTGTGATGTTGATTTTTTGATAAGTGCAAAATACAGCAATCTAAAAAGTCATGTAAGTATACAAATTAATAAAACCCATGTCAATTACTTTAAATAAACTTTATAAATGTTACAAATTTAAAGAATCCACTTTGTGCAAATAAATCACAAAACTAATTTCTGCAATATTCAGGTCAACAAACAAAAATCTAATCTATACTTAAAACAGTACATAGATTTTTGTAACCTTAATACTTCCTCAGCATCTTTTTAAAACATTTTCAACTATAATACATAATCACAATAAAGTTAAGAATAAAATTTAAAGTATGTAAAGTCTTCTATTTGTCACGGAGCTTTATGTGCCACACAAAGCGCCTTATAATTCTCTTCATCAAGATACCAGTCTGACGCTGCTGCACACCCAAAATGCATAACATTCATACAACCCCTTTTAACACAGCACACGTTTGCTCCTCTATATCGACACCTATTACATACTACATTACATGAAGTCCACACAGCTTCTTCAAGTCCAACAATTTTAGGTCCAACTAAATAAACACTAGGTGACCACACAATACAGTCTTCATGTGCCCATACTTCATACAGTTTATCTTTAGTTTCTGTGATACCTAAATAAATGTCTACACTATCAGTTCCATCTAAAGAACTACGACTATCATAAGAATCAGAATATTTTCTTTTAGATTTTTTTGTAGTCACTTTATTATTAGCATTTGCACTAAGAGCTCTTGCTATCTTTTTACTACGAAACTGTTGATCGTAAGGATCATCTAAACGCCTTTGATACTCTGGCGAATCTGTTGAAATAACATATGGTCCAAAAAGATCTCCGGGTGGGGGAATTATGACACTTGCATTAAATCGTGATGGCCCTGACAGATTTGGATCAGTAGCATGAGGGCCTCTCTTACAAAACACACAAATCCACGTAGCATCACGAGTTTGGGCATCATATTTATTACTAAGTGTACTACAATGCAAGCCCCTAGATCTTACTTTATGGCGATATTCACTATCATCATGATATTTCTTGGACTTATGTACCTTTTTGTCAGAATCTTCATCATTTGTAGGGGTATTTATAATACTCACAGAAATAGGTGACTCTCTTGGACCATGAATCTGTACAAAAGGCCCTCTTGATTTACTTGAGCTGGCATTACTTCCAGAGTCATAAGCATAAACATCTTTAATGATATCAGTTTTCGTGATGATTTGCTTATTAGGAATCGTATTTTTTCCTTTATTTTTCTTTGAGTTTGTCTTACTTTTTCCTGGAGATGCCTCGTTACTTATTTTTGATTTTTTATTACCTGCAAAAATAGTGGAATATAATGTAAAGTACATAGTTTAGAAATTAATAAAATGGTATGTTTCAGGATTGAACGTTTCATTGTTGTATAATGATGTGTATTTTATTTACTGAATGAATGAATAAAAATACACAATATTGACGTTTAAAATATACAGTTTATAGTAAATTAGCAAAATACTTACAAAAGGACAAAATTTAATATACAATATAAGAAGCCCACTATATTAGTAAACAAAACATTCATACATAACATGTTGAAATAACTTTTATTTCAACAATGATGTAACTTAATCCTGAAAGATGTTTTGTTAGTGACTTGGGCTGTGAAGTCATGGACAGTAAAGAGTTAAAGCGATAAATGCACTGTTAAAAAGGTGATTTTGCTGTACGCATGTACATAAAGTTGGCAACACGGTTATGTATGTATCTGAAGCAAGTTAAGTTGAAGGTGAGTACGTTTAATAAACGATTTAAGGTTTTTGTGTATTTTTATTTAAATATATAAAAGATTTTAACATGTGCAATTCTCTCTATTCCATGATTTGACTACTGTTTCCTTTTGTCCAATATTAGGAAAGAAAAAAGCTAGCACAATCACCCTTGTAACTTATATTAATGAGTATAGTATGAGTACTATGCTCATATTATGGGCCTCAATCTGTTACAGAATCTTAGTAAAACATTTCAAATCAGACTTAAAAATATGAAAGTTCAACATTGTTTTTAATGATAGTTTTAAAACTCAAATTACAATTTAGGCTGTCTACTATGAAATTAATTATTCAAATCACCATTATATCAATTTGCTTACTGCCAAAAGTAAGCAAGTTTTTATTACGAACGTGAAAAAAGTTTTGTATGCAATTCATGAGTAGTTACTTTTTTCACTCAGCGGATTTGCGCACTCGCCTACGGCTCGTGCGGCAAACTGTCCTTCTCATGAAAAAAAGATACACTTTACTCACCTGTTGCATAAATAACTATTCAGGCTTTTCAGTAATGCAAGGTTTGACAGTTATTCTTTTGTTATATCAAGTTATGAAGTGAAAACCATCCGATTTTATTTTAAATGCAGCATATCTAAAGAAAAATTGAGATATACACTGTGTCCTAAATTCAAAGCTCACCATTGGAATCTCAAAAACATGAATGAAGTGCATTAAATTACAAAAAAGTTGCCTATTTTAGAAATCAATTTACTGATGTATTTGTTTTTTCAAAAAGATTCATAGCTCTTTAGATATTTGCTAAAAACAGGAATGTCCAATTTTCTTTAAAATGGAATATCTCAGGAACAAGCAAAGATAGAAAAGGATGACAAAAAGAGTCTTAGAGAACTTACTTCTGAACAAAAAAAAATCATTTTTGCAATCGTCTTTTGTTTTACTTTGAAGTAAAACGTAAACACAGATTTGTTTCAAATGAAATGCCTACTTGATTTTCATATTGCTGAATAGCATGCTTTAAATGCTTTTTTTCACGTTTGTTAAAAAAAGTGCAATATTTTTTATTAATTTTCGTTTATAAAGGATGCGTTTGTTTCATCGCAATAGAAGCGTGAAAAAAAGTGCCATAACGGTTCATTTTTTCACGCATTTGAGTGAAAAAAAGTATCGTAACGTGTCATTTTTTAACGCAAAATATTTAAACACATAGGAGGCTGCTGTTGTTATGATACACACTGGCATTTGTCAGAAATTAGAACGCATAGATGTAACTCGTCGAGAAAGCTGTTATTGAAGTAGGTAGTTCTTGATTTTTATTACGAACGTGAAAAAAGTTTTGTATGCAATTCATGAGTGGTTATTTTTTTCACTCAGCGGATTTGCGCACTCGCCTACGGCTCGTGCGGCAAACTATCCTTCTCATGAAAAAAAGATACACTTTACTCACCTGTTGCATAAATAACTATTCAGGCTTTTCAGTAATGCAAGGTTTGACAGTTATTCTTTTGTTATATCAAGTTATGAAGTGAAAACCATTTTTGATCATGTGTGTCATGAGTAATCATGACATCAAACATATGACAATTGAAGCAGTCATTGTTAAAAGGGGATATGTAACAAAAATCAAATTGTTGGTAAAGTTAAAAAAACTGCCTAACAAAAAGAAAAAGAAATCTTTTATGATTTTAGTGATGACAGTTTTCTTCTGACTTTTCTACAAATTGATTTTACCGCTCTCTGCTAAAAAAAGAAAAGAATTTACAAATTTCTACGGCAATTTGAAATTTTGCACATACATTTTATCAATGACTGCTTCAATTGTAGATTTTTGTTACATAAATTGAAAGTTCATCATATTTATAAACTTGTGGTTCTACAAGTACAGAACAGCCATTCCAAATGCGTTGCAGACTATACTTTTTCATAAGTTAGAAAATAAATAATTAAGATTTTATAATAATCTATTTTCGTTATTATTAGTAGTCAGGAATTTCAATATTTTCATGTTGTTGCTTCAATTCTGTTGATTTGTAGAATAATAAACAAGGAGTGGTAGAGATTAGTTGATACATCATGCTCATGGTGACATAACTGCATCAGCAGTGCAACATTACTGAGGTACACGTGCATGTAAGGTGTACACAGATAAAGGACATCTAGATCCATCAAGCAACTGAGAAACAAATTGTTTTGCATAAACGACATCACTAAGTTACGAAAATTGCATATGCATGATTGTCCAGCCAAGAAGTATCAATAAGCACAACATGCACTAGTGGTCGAGTATACAGACAACTTTAGTGAGCCGTCAACCAATTGAAGAAAAAATATTCATGTTAACATATGTCCAAAAATGCTTCCTGAGGAAAATAATAGCTCCTAGAAAGTTGACTTCGGAATGTCACATAATAGAATGCTTTTGTTTTGATATAGTTATAGAAAAAAGGATATTTGGAAAAACAAATGCAGAGTGAAATTAAAATGGTTAGACAAAATTAATGAGTAACTGCTGATGCCTTAGAGATGTCCATTGATAACATTTTTAATTTTAACGGAGCCCTTTTTTTGAAAAGAAAATTGTTCGGTTGAAAATCCTTCAAAAAAAGGTATAAAGGAGTCAACACATAAACATCGTTTGATCCTTTTAAATAACGTGATGATTGTCTTCATCGTTTTAAATCTATTGTTTGCATTTGTGATTCCGTTTCGTATAAAAAAATGCGAATGGGGTATGGATTGTATCAATTTATCCAACTGATTATAAAATTTTATCGGCATAGGGCATAAATCAATGTTACAACAAAACAATAAATTAATTATAAAAAATTGTGCATTATCACTTTTGAGAAAGTTCTGCTAATTATTATTTTGACCTTCCTCCATTATGCACTAAATTACTCCTTATCCTGTAAAACCATGGTGCACTAAACTGGTAATAAATAACAAACAAAAAAGAAACAAGTCACACAAAGAGCAGTAGAAATATAAAGTGAACTATCAATCCTTGCATCTTGTCCTTGAATTTACAAATTTTAAACACTGTACTAGCCTTTTTTTAATATTTATACAGGTGAATCGTAGGCATAATAGTGACAGCAAAACCGTCAATATTAAAACTGAGATAACAGCACAAACGTGATTAATTGCTGTTATTTTTCTTATTATTTTGCTTTGTACAAAAAATTTCATATTCCAGAGGTTCTCACACAATTTTTTGACTTTTCAAAAGGGGCGTTTTCCTAAGGAGTAAAGGGGAGGTTTTGTAAAAATATATTTTTTTCTGTACAACTGGCACAGAATTTTTTTAATTTCAATTTCATCCTCTATAATACTAATATACACCACAAGGTAGATGGATTCTGAATTAAGTAAAAGTAAATATATCAACAAACTAATTTCCAAAATGGGCAACTTTTCTCTGATTTAATCAAGATTGCATTTCTTACAATTTACCAGATCCCTTCAATGTATCCGAAATAATGGACAGTCTATATTAGCAAGTCATGTGGTAATAAAAGTTAATTCTAATTCGTCGTCTAATTCCTATTGTTTTTTAATTCTAAATATTCATTGTATACTTACTTTTTTTCCTCTTAGGAGAAACCTCTGTTGAAGCAGACTCACTTAACCGTCGCCCCTTTCCACCTTTTGTCCTTCTTGCACGTTTATATGAATTTTGATTAGAAGCATTTAAATCATTTGATGTCGACGTAACACTATCATTAAATTGGCTAGTTGATGCTGCACTCTCATCTAGTTTCAACAAGTTTTCTTCAGTTTTACTTTCTTCTAAACCCAAACTTTTGCAATCATCATTATAATCTAATGACATTTTTTCAATCTTTGATGGTTCAACTATATCATCTGAAATTCCAGCAAACATCTGTTCTAATTTATTTTCAACCTCAACAAAACTGCTTGTATCTGTTAATTTTTTTTGTGCTGGAGTTTGAATGATTGTCGTAGAATTTGCAGACGTTTCATTTTTATTTTTATCCTTAGATGGCTTAATATCACATTTTACATTTTCTTTAGTCTTTATAACACTAACGGAAATTGGTTTTGAAACATTTTCATTTATCTGAGATTCCGTGGATTCTTTATTTGAACTTTTATCTGCGTTTGATGAACAATTTGTTTCTTCAGGAGGTTTCATTGCGGCAGTCTTTTGTACCATAGCTGCAATATTAGCTATTGTTTCTGATTCTGATGACGTTTTTCTACGACTCCTGGGTGGTAATGTGGGACTTCCTGGTGGTGCACTACCTGATCTTCGCCTTTCCATTTTAATCTCTTGTTCATTTGTAGTTTCTGCTTGTTGATTTACTACAGTTTCATCTTTCACAGAATCAGCAGCCAATATTAGTTGTTGACTTTCACATTCTATTCTTTCAATTTCTTTAGGTACTCTAATTGTTTTGGCAGGTTTCCTTTTTCTTCTAGACTTACTACTATCAGTACTATCTTCATTGCTAAATGGTGATGTTACATCTTCATCCCTAACATTTGTAGGGGTAGGAGCATTTAAAACACTACTAGAATTACTATTTTCATCTGGTGAAGTAGTAGTAGTAGTAGTAGTAGAAGGTTGTACAATTACAGAACTCGGACAAGATTTCTCTTTCTCTTGCTGTTCTTGCATATGCTTTTCTGTCTGTGATTGATGCTGCCATTTTTCTTGTTCCACAGAAGCTACTTTTTCAGTAATCACACTAGTTCCTACAGGTTTTTCTAATTTTTCTGTTTTATCTACAATAGGATTTAATCTTTCTATGATTGAATCCATTCGTTTAGCAGGGCGCTTTATACTTTTTGGGCTATCTTGCTTTTCATGAATTCCTGGACTTGTTGAAATACCAGGACTAATAGGCGATTTGATACTAGGACTTGCTGGTAGAACCGATTTTAATATAGGACTAGCAGGTTTTAATCCAACTCCAATGGTTTTAATTCCTGGACTGGCAGACTTCAAGCCTGGACTTAAAGATTTCGTCAACTCAACTGCTTGAATATCAATAGCACTGGCTGGTAAACTATTTATTTTATTTGCATCTCGCACACTTAAACTAATAGGAGTTGTAGGCAATTCACCGTTCTGACTTCCATTTCTTTGTAGACTAAGATCTACACCTGGCGAATGTCGAGCATACGGTCTTTCTGATATCATTTGTTCCAAGTTAAAGATATGAGAATGAGAAACACTTTTAACAGGTTCTGTTGTAGGAGTGTGCCATGTTGGTTGATGCAATAATGGATGTTCATTTGACATATGTGCATGTTGAGGTTGTCGAGGGTAATAATTCGGAACCTGAAATTGAAGCAAATGTCGGATTAAAATACTATAATATCATTTGATGAAAAATTTTAGTCATCACCAATTTACTGAACAATTTTAAATGTTTGAAGCATTATTAATTAATAAAATTATAATAAAAAAAAGTCACTATTCCACTTATAACCTCAAATCTAGCCTGATGTGTTTGATGTTATAAGTGGAATAATGTCATTATTATCATTTTATTAACACGGTGCTCCACAAAGTAAGTCTGAATAAAATAATAAAATTTATTTATTAAAAACTTTTTATTATATGTAAAAAATTCAGTAAAGAATAAACAAATAAAAAAGGTAATGAAAATTGCCCCATGTTCTGTTGATTTAATATTTTTTTAAATGACTATCATCTAAAATTTAACAAAAAGTAGCTACATTACAATCAAAATACTTACAACTATTTAGTATAGCACAGACTGTATTTTAATTATGTAATTTAACAATAAAACTAATATTAATTATTGCTATTCTGTTTTATAAACACAATGGTATCTCTTCTAATACTTCTTTAATAAAATGAAAATAAATTATTTCATTAGATGACTAACAAATTTAAAAAAAAAACAAGGTAGACAAGTTTAATATAACGACATTGAATATTATTTTCCTGTACAATTTCCATAATCTATTAGTTGAGATTATTAATGTAGTTAGTATAAAATATAAAATAATAGGCTCCAAGTTAAAAAATTTGTATCATAAGAACATATTTGTTATAAGGTAAAGTTATGAATTATTAATAGTTTGACACATTTTCATTATCTTGAAAAACCAACTCGTGAGATGTATTGTATTGAATAAAGTAATTACCTGTAAATGATTCCAAGCTGTGTTGGGAGATGGTGCCTGCCTACTATGAGGATGATGTGGAGGGCCACCAGACATCTTGGCAGAAGTATGAGAATTTGTGTTATTTAATTCTTGATCACTACGAACCTTTGCATAGTAAGATCCCCATCTGGTGGCATAATCGCCTAAGAACGAATTACATCCACTTGGCGTGGTACTGTTAGTTTCCTCTATGGTTTCTGATTTATAACTTTTATTCAAGTTATCTGATCCTTTAGAATAACGTTTTCTAATTAAAGAGTTATCACCAGGATTACTACTTGGTGAATTAAAATATGTATTGTCCGATGCTACACTTGTAATGGTAGTACAGTCTTTTAAACTACTGCTTCTTGCTTCTCTTAAATTGCTCAAACAATATTGCTGATTAATATTTAGGTTACTGTTATTAAAAAAATTTGCACTACTACTATCAAAATTAGTATTTAAAACATCCGTTGAAGTCGAATATTGTTGTGAAGAAAATACATTCGATTGCTGGTTTATACTGTTAATATTTGCACTGCTTGCAATTGGAAATGTTCTCGAGTTGCTATTTGTAAAAGCTAAATTATTCTTCAAGATAACGTTTGTTGAAGCACAAGTTTTTAGAAATGAGTCAGATTCAGAATTATCTTGATTTTCATTGTTACTATTGTACTGATTGTAGTTAGTGGCATTGCTAGTTGTAGATGTTTGTATAAAATTAACACGAGGTGAAGAAAAACTTTGAGATCTTGCAATCTTTTTACTTTTTAAACTGGCATCTGAAGTAAAGTTACCATCATTTTGATTCAAAGGGTACGACTTTATGTTTGGATCTTCTGATTTAGATGCGTCCACACCTGAAAAATTCAAACTTAATTAGCATAATACATAATTTAATAAATAAACAGTAGGCATATTTTAATGAGTTGATTCTAGTAATACTGGAATTATTTTTTTAAAAACAAGTTTGAAAACAAATACTACAATGTTACATTTGGCTAATTCAATTTTAATGGAAATTAATGATTATTTTTAGGTTATGTTATATTCCTACTAAGTTTACTTTTCATCATCCCAGAGGTTGAAAAACAAAATCACTAGATTTGTTAGTTTGAGCAACAAAACACACCTAGCATATGCTACAGTCCCTAAATATAGCTTGCAATCTGTTGTTAATATTCAAGTTAGATCATGAATGGCAATTTTTCCTAGTAATATTTTATGATCTATAAGTTACTTATTTAAGAGTTGGTATCAGTAAAAATATAACTTGAAACATTTGAAATCTAAGGGTCGTCTGACACAGTGTTAAATTTGACGTCAAAATTGACTACAATTTTGTCATTGAAATCTGACATCGTTGCATACAGCACATTTAATGTCAAAACTGCATTTAAAAATTTGACAAGGAAATATTTAGAACATGTTTTAAAAATTGTGTTAATTCTGCTTGTAAAAAACTAACTATACTCCTATACTCGAAAAGTAGGATAAAATCTGTATTTGAAGCTTAAGATTTATTATTAAAAATGACATTGACAGTGGAGATTTGTAGCTTTTTTTGTAGGTGCAGTTCAAACATGGCAATCTGATTTTCGAGTAAATTTGGAACATGGTCATTTTTTATTCTAAAATAATGAGTTTTTAAAATTTTCTTTATTATTGTTGGTAACATCAAAATTATAGTACCATTATTGGAGATTTTGAAACAAGCAGAAAATTTTATCAAGAATGACATTTTGCTCTAAAACCAATAATAAAAAAGTTTTTCCTCTTGTAAACTCAATTCGGGGACATACTGTATAATTTAAAAATCTTAACTTTTCATGCACTGTTCATTGTTACTAAAATCCAGACCAAAATGCATATCTATTGCACAAAATTTAATTTGGTCTAAAAAGAGATAGATTTTGACATCTATGTCTCAATCGTAATATTGACAAATCTACATTTAGGGATTCTAGTACATGTCATTCATATTTACTATGAAATGTGACCAACATTTTTTGTTTTAAAGTTGCAGCCTACGTACTTCATTCTTTCAATTTCTATTTTATTTTTGATCAATGTGAAACATAACTTTAACCATAAAGAACATATCACCAAACAATCGATTAAGTCTAGGAAGTACAACTAAACCTAAAGGTCGACATGTATGCTTTCTCGTCGCTTTACTTGTACATTCTTAAGTTGTAATGAAAGATATTCACGTTTATAGTATCGTCTTGTCGTCAGTTTTCAAAACAAAACATGGCCGATCGCCAGAAATTAGCAATCGCTGCTGCGGCTATTTTAATAATGAAAAAGAAGAAAAAGCAGACAATCAGGAAAAAATGGTTACTAATGAGAGCAGAGTTTAAGCACATTAATTTGCTAAACGAACTCAAGTTAGAATCTCGAGACTGGTTCAATTATTCACGGATGGATGTAAAAACAACAAACATTCATTTTCCCGATATAAATCGATAAATTCAGAAAGAAATTCGCATGACATTAATCGCAAATCGAAAATTTTTGCTCTAGAAGACTTAATGCAAATCTACCGCACACCCAGACTCGCCGTTTTTTTCGCGAGCAAGTCGGAACAGGAACGAAAAATCAACTTCCAACAGATTACATTCATGCCAAATAATTGACAGTATGCAACAATGATGATACCACGCGCACTCCGTTTTACATTACAACTTACGACTGTACAAGTAAAATGACGAAAAGGCATGCGTGTCTGTGGCGGTCTTAAAGGGTGCCTAAAGCAGGCCTTTACGTTCATTTCATTTAAAGAAAATGCCTAATAATTTCAACAAATGAACCCATAATGATAAATAATGCTAAAATGCAAATGCATGTTACCATTTTCATTTATAAACTTACTTTAAACCATGCTTAACCACCAAGTACGCTTTTTGAACTTTTGTTCACTTTCCCTTAAATTCTAATATAGTTTGTAATAGTAAGCAATCTAATAAATTAGTTTTCTATTTTCTTAAGTGCCTTAGCAGTTTAAGTTTCTAAATTCTATTATTCTAATAACTCTTTCTAGAATAAGCAATTCTGTCATTTAAGCTTCAAAATCACATAACCTCAAATTTTAAAGTTTGTATCACATAGCAACAAAATTCTATTAGGTTGTCGAACTCACGTGACAAAAATGGTTTTTGGATGACACACAAAACATTAAATTGCGCAATTGTAACAGCTGTGCGAGTTAAATCTTCGTTTATTTTTATGTAATCTAGTGGTATGAGTGTTTAAAACTGGCTGGAGTAAAATGCTTATTCATTTAAGTATTACTTATATTTAAAAAACGAATTTAGCGCAAACCACCGCAAACGGTAAAAATATTCTCGTGTTTATTAGCACGGCTTCCACAATTTCCACAAATACAATCTGCTACTTTTCACTTTCCCTATTTGACAACATGGAACAGCTGACAATAGGTTTGTTCATTTGTTGCACTAGTTCAGCACTTTTTATAATTTTTACACTAAATTCGTTCGTTTGTGAAATTAGTGCTGTACTAACTTGAACTTATTTCTGTTCGTTTCTTAGAGTGCAGCTGCAATAATCTGAACTATTTGCACTTGGTTTAAAGCAGGTGCAGCCAAGTTCAAGGTAGTGGAGAAAGAAATTCTAACCTTTTTGTTGAGCCGGAACAGCGCGTTAACCTAAAAATTATTAAAGAAGCAAGTTTTCTAACTGAAGAAAATGAGCGAAGCAATATGGTATCAATGTGAAATTTGCAATTACAGTAATACAATTGAAGATTTAGTTGCCAAGTCATTATTTCTTTATTATGTTGCACCAAGTTGCACTCAAAACGTTCATTTGAAATGCCAAATTTAGTGTAACTATAGCTGTCTCTTTCTTTGAATTTGCTGCACTCGTGACGTATAAAAAGTGTGCAAAGTGCAATCAAACGAACAAACCTAACGTGTGTCATCCAGCAGCTATTTTCCTATACGCGTCTGACATTTCGTTCGACAACCTAATTGATGGACATCAAAATTTTAGGTTAGATTTCGCGTTTCGCATTTACCACTTTCTTTTATAATTTTAACTTATCTTCATCTTTTAGTGCCGCTTTACACGAATAAAATGTGTGAACAAATTTGATACTTAATTTTTTATGATAAAAGTTCTTATTTATAAAACATCATATATGACACGTTATAACAAATTTACAAGAAAATATGCGCAAATAGCAACTGCGCATGATATTTGACCTTGCTGTTGATTGACAAATACATTTTTGATATTCGACAATTAACGTCACTTGTTCCTTTGACTAATGCCC
>VTPC01000725.1:138629-169655 GCA_011009095.1 Ignelater luminosus | reverse complement strand
TAAATCTATTACATGTTATTGGCGGTGTTTAGTTTTATTTAAATTTCCTGCCGAAAGATTTTCGGGTGCGAGTGTACTTGGTCAACATGTAACTCCCCCGTACACGCCCACTCAGGGTTTTTCTGAGGTTGGTCGAGCTGTAAATATTCTTTTAATCCACATAAAATGACATTGCTGAAATTTAAAATTGCTTTAGTGTATGAAGTTACGTTTAAATAAGTAAATATTTTGAAAAGGCTAAGCCTTACACTCACTTTTCTAGTATTAGGAATGATTTTCACACAAGTAATGACAGGCATAAGATGCCTTACGCGTTTGTCAAAAATTAATTTGAATCATGGATACCTGTTAATGTCAAAATCTCCTAACTTATGTTGGCTAGAAATAAAATTTCCTTTTTTTTAGAAGGCAACAACAATAAGAATAACCAAGCAACTGCATATTTTGACAACTTTCAAGTACTATGAGAGTTATTATAGAAAAAACACAAACATACTTTATTATTGAATAATGTAACACCTTTAATTTTACAATAAATTGAATAAGGTCAATTTGTTTATGCAAAGTTGTGTATAACAGATATAGATTTTTACCTCATTTTTGCAATGCACAACAAATTCAAATTTACAACCTAAAAGCAAAAATCACTACATATATTGACAACTTATGTAAATGTTTACAGAATGAATGACCTCCATCCTATAAATATTTAATTTTTTCGATCACAGCATCACCTACTTTCAGTCTTATCACCAATCCCCCCTATTAGTGATAAGTGATTCTTAATCAAAGCTTTGAGAATTTGAGATTTGTTTTAATTGATTTTTACAACAGCCAAATTATTGACAATAGATTCTTTTTTCTTTTAAGACTGTGTATTGATTTCTTTTGTGAAACCAATTCAGACAATGAACAACTAACATTTTCTATTTTTTAGATTTTATCATTTTTCATTTATTTTTGAAATGTATTATTCAAAATCAATGTAGTTATTAAATGAAATTAAGAATCGACTTCATCAAAAAAGTTGATGTTTAGAATTGATTTGGTTTTTAAGAATTGATCATCATTACCCCCTCTTAACATGTAATTTGAAGAATTTAGTCAAGCTACCAAAAATGAAACTGTTAGGTTAAGTACCTACTATTAATTTTTTAGAATTTTAAATTATTTTATATTATTCTCATTTAGTATTGATATTTACAATTAGATGTAATTTTATCAGAATTAATGATATTAAGGTTGTTTAAGAGTCAAATTCATAAGTCAGCACTTACACATAAGGGACCTTAAGAGAATACAGATAATATAATTTTGAATTGGAAATAAATATAATAATAATAATGTCTTTATTGCACAAATATATACAATAAACTTAAAATACAAAAAAAAACAAATAAGTGCAATGTGTTAGCTTCTGCGATAAGTGCTGACTATGAATTCTGCTCTAAATGTTTTAATCAAAATATGGTTACTACACTACTAACAAAGGCAAAAACAATACCTAATTTGAATTCTGTAATAGAAAAATGAACTTTTATAAACTATAAACAATGATAGAAAACAAAATCTTGTGCCAGTAACCATCACTTAGGTATATCTTTAGATAAAACAATGCCAAAAAAAGCAATGGGTATTTAATAAGGCTCACGTTTGCAGTTAGCTATACTTGAATGTGTTATTATTCAGCTTATTGCTGTGATTTGTTGGCTTACTATTTGACATTGACAATTTGTAAATAAAAGTAAATAAAATTTCAGTTCATAAACTCTACTGCCTTTTCTTTCTGCTTATTTTTGTTTACTTACTCTCCTATTCTATTAACATTTGTTCCATTATGGAAATAACTCTCAATTATAAATGCTTTTTGTTCAAATGTGGAAACCACGATTGATAGTAAATAACTTTAAAATGTCAAATATGACAACTGGATAAAATAAAATAAAATTTAAATTGTATGCATCAAGTAAAGTTTACAAACCTATTGCAAGTCATTGACACAAAACAGTTTCATTTCTGAACACCCATTACATTGGTAGGCAGATTTCTTTTGTTTAATCTCAGATGAACATAGAGCTCAATTTCCTACAGATTTTAATTAAATATAATTAATGTGCAAATAATCCTAAATTGTGTTATGTGGATGCATCTTAGTACAAGTAAATAATTTAGTACATTTTCTTAACTGAACATAACAAAAACACAACCAACCACCATAAAAAAGCAACAAAGAACTTTACAACCTAGGTTAAGTTTTTAATGGGAGTTAAGAGATTTAATATTTTTAATAGTTTTTTCCCTTTTTAATTCAGCTTGTCTAATTGTTTCCTTCATAGATTAAACATTCAAAAATTAGAATTTAACGAATTAAATTATTTTCGTTGTAACCATAACTCTTATAATTAACATTGAATGTAAATTGCAACGCTTATCAAAAGCATTTTAAATATTGTAATTATATATTTTTGTCACTTTATTATTCCCCAAACAATCACAACCACTACGAATGGTTGTCTAATTTATTAGGGGTAGTTTGTTTAAAAATTAATATATTTAAATAACTATCTTATACAAGTTAAATTAAAAGAAAACTCAAAATATATATATTACCTGAAAACTCTCATCACCAAATGCAAACATCATAAAAACAAATAAGTGCTTAAAAACATCTGGAACATTCAAACTAATTGCTTTCCAATATCCTGTAATAATTACTTTCCATACACCATTCTCATAAAATAATACACACTGTAAAATTAATTTCTACTAATAAGCATAGAACTTTTAAAAAGACAAAAAGCAGTAAATAAACGCAAATAGTTCGTTATTAAAGCATTTTAAAATCTGTAAGATTGTCAGGATATCACCAATCTACCTCCAAATGAGATACATGAGAGAATTAAAACACGCGAGTGGAGAAAAAAATTAAGAGGGTTTTAGGTGGAAAGCCATTATAAACTAAATCGATGTTTGAAAAATAACACCATATTAAATGCACTTTGCAAGGTCGAGCATGCTTGATAGTCATAAATCTAGGAAACTTAAATGAACATCAATACCTCTAAAACATAAAAACAGACCTAAATAATTGCGTCGAGTTGTCCAAACACCAAAATTATGATGAAAATGTTCTAGGCAAGGCTGTAAATGCAGCCGACTCGTAACAATGGCGGACCCGGTTTGTACAATTTTGTTACAGACGTGCCATCTATCAAATAATATACGAACCTTTAGCTACACACGACCACAATTTTTAATGAATCAATAATAGACAAATTCTTGAATGAACTGCAACATCTTAACGTGTAATAGTAAAACAAAGTAGTTACGAGCGTATGTCCTACCTTATTTACAGCTTACAGCATTCCAGCCTGGAAATGTGGAAATGGGCCTTCTCGATTTATATTCCAGAAATAATTGTTAATTAAAAGATTAATATCGGATCAAGCATGCATAGACTGTAAAACAGGCGCATGCGAGTGACAGAAATACAAAAATAAAATCTGACATTACCACACCACTGTAAAACTGGATTATCAAATCTACCAGCCATAGTTACTTGTATTATGCCAATTAAAGTTCATTTTCTTATAAGTTTCTATTTACAATTCATTCGTGAGTAGTAAAACGCTTGATCTTCGACAAATTCAAGCTAGAATTGTTATTCAATTTATATTATTAACAAATGCTATTTTTTTCTCATTTTACGCGCGTTTGTTTAAGCATGCGCCAATCAACGCCCTTCTGTAGAGAAAGTGATGTTGCCAACATTACGCATCTGACAGTCAAAATTACCACGTATCTAAAATTAAAATTATTCTTTGTTGATATGGCGGCGCAGAACGTCCGTGGTGTTTCCAGAGTATTAGAAAAATTAGAAAATTCTATAAAAGATGGAAATTATTATGAAGCACATCAAATGTATAGGACTATATATTTCAGGTACATGCATGTGTTGCAGTCAGTATGTTAATTTTTGATGTTAAAAATTGAATGTTCTAGACTGTTCCAAACATAACCTTACTGTTTTTTAGATACTTGAGTCAAAAAAAGTACACCGAATTGTTAGATATGCTGTACAAAGGTGCTTTGCTATTTCTAGAACATGACCAGGTACCCACCAGTAACAAGAATCCATTGGAAATGTTTTAATACTTTTATTTCCAGCAAATAAGTGGTGCCGACTTAGCTATATTGTTAGTAGAAGTTCTAGTCAAATCGGAATCAACAAATTATACAGAATGGACGCCGAAATTGTGTAAGATATTTGCTAAGATCAGCACCAATTATCCCGAAAGGGAAACGTTTATAACTAATGCAATTCGTTGGTCAGCAAAAGGAGGTGCACAAGGACATCCCTTTTTACATCAGGTAAATATTTTGTGTGATATAGCTTACAATTTATTTGATGATTACAAGAGAGTTTTGCTATAATAATTTGATAACAAAATTAGCAGAACTTGTGTAGTCCATAGAAACATAGCATACATGAACATATAATCTTCTAACGGTAAACTATACACAAAAGTTTATTCATTATGTAGGATACTATTGATAACAAAGCTATTTTCATACATGTGTGATTCATCATTCATATGTTAGTGAAATAATATAAATGGATATAAACAATTTTAGTGACACTGAACAATCTAGTCATGGCAGTGGTTATAATACAAAAGTACAATACAAAAGTTATTCTTTTTGTAATTAATTCTCTTTGTATCATGGTTAACAATGTCAATTATATACAAAGCGTTGTACTTAGAGGCCTGCATCAAATATTAAATGGGTGTAAGTATAGGAGTTGTAAACAGGTTTAGTGTTAGATGTAATGTTTAATATGACTGTAAATAGGCAAAAGATGTTTTGGAAATATGCACCATTATAGTCTGTTTCAGATTATAAAATATCTGAGTAATCCATGAAAATTTGACAGGTTGAGTAAGAAATGAATGTGGTTATTTTAATATATTTTGTTTACAATGTTGCCAAGTCTGAATGTAAAACAAATTTTCATTTTGTCATCTTGTTGCTACGTTGCTGCTGCAAAATGTAAATTATTATGAAACATTCATTAGCAATGAATTACGTTTTGAATTGTTAATTTTCTAAAAATAAAACAAAAATCTGTTTCGTCATTCCCCAAAACTTAAATATTTTTTTGCAGCAGTGCTAACCTGGCAAGAATAAATCATGGCTTACTTTATTGTAACGTGTATCATGCTCATTAAATGAACCAAAAATGTTGCCATTAAATATCTTACGAAGATTTTCAAATGGCTTGTTTGTAGAGTATATGACTCTTCAAGACATTTGAATTGATGATGATAAATTTTAAATTAAGTATATGATGTCTTATCCAATTAAATGTAACAGTTGATAGTTGATACTTTTGAATTTTTTTTTTTTTTTGGCAGTCTCAAATATCTAAGTAGGTATTTGGAGGTTTTTTAATGATTTTTTTGTGAAATCTTTAAAATCTGAATAACTGTACATTTAAGATAATAGAAAAGTCTCTATGGGTGTCTGTTTGAAAATTCACCAAACCATTTTGATATGATCACATCAAGTATAAACATCCATAAAATAGTGTAATAACAAGGCAGTGATGCTTTTAAGATGGTTTACGACAACATATTTTAAAAAATGAAATCAAATAGAAAGTAAATCTTTTGTTAGGATTCTTTTAAATGAAGTAAGTCTAATGCAAAACATTTTATTTTAGGGTATAGCACAAGTGTATTGGAATGAAAAGAATTATGTCCATGCAAGGCATCATTACTTGTATTCAAAAGATGGACAAGGCTGTGCTAAATTACTTATAGAATTTCAGACTACACAAGGCTACAGCTCTGAAGAAGATTTGTTTATAACTCAAGTAGTCTTACAGTACTTGTGCCTAAGAAATCAAGCAACAGCTAGTCAGACATTCAATAATTATACAAAGGAACATCCGAGAATAAGAAAATCTGGGCCTCCATATTTATTACCATTACTTAATTTTATTTGGTTTCTATTACAAGCAATTGAAAGGTAAGAAATAAAAAGTTTTAAATGGAACTAAGATGTTTTATATTCTGTTGATTTTACTCAGATATCTTACTTTTTTTCTAAAAACTGCAGTCTAGGTGTAGGTAACAGAACTTTGCACATATGAGGCAAAAATTGATTTTATGTTAAACTTGTTTGTTGTATGCTTATTATAGAACTCCTTGGTCGACTTACGTTGTTAACTTACCTTTTCCTTCTTATTTCTTAACATCATCAGAAACTTGTGTTATTGATATCTAACAAATGAATAATTGTTTGAAAAATTAATACTTTAGGCCTGTATGTATGTAATGTAGAAAATAGAAAATTAATACATCATATTGTTTCAGTCGAAAATTATCAACATTCACAGTTCTTTGTGAGCAATATGAACCGTCCATCAAAAGAGATCCCTGTTATATTCAATATTTGGATAAGATTGGACAAATATTCTTTGGGGTAAAGCCACCACCACAACAACAAAGAGGTGGATTCTTTGGTAATTTTCTACACAGCTTCCTCAGTGGTTTAGATGATGATAGTGACGATGACAGTACAGTACAAGCTTCCACTTCATCTGTGAGAGTTTTGGAAGACAACACAGAATTGGATTAAAGCACGCCTACTTTTCTGCTGGATTACTTTATAAATAGTGTATATTATTCAGTGCATGATTACCGAAAGTAAGGATTATTTTTACTTTCTAATAATTTTATGTTTACAGTTTATTTAAATGAATATAGACTAAACTATCTATACATATAACTCTTTAACGTACTTTATTGCAAAAATTTAAAAATAATAAAATATGGTGAACACTTGGTTTCTATACAAGACTATTTATTTATTATTGTTCATGTCAGCAATAACAGATAATATTACATTGCTAATTGTATTCATTAGTCTAAAAACAGATTGAAAACATCAATATCTGCACGGTAGTTAACTTGTTTGTAGTTTGTATTGATAAAAAACTTCACCTTAGCTTTGTAATATTAACCATGTAATGTATAATTTGCAAATTTTTCACAAAAAAAATTAACTAAGATTTATAATAGAAAGAATGTTTTATTGTTAACTGACATATCCTAGGATTGAGTAAGAGATTGTTACATGAGAAAAGAATATGACAGTTTTGATTAAAATTTTTGTTACTTAATTTGCAAATTTTCTTTTGTTTTTTATGGTATGTGAAAGAATAAAAAGTAATCTGGATGGAAATTATATGGAAAATTATTGGTTACTAATAATTTTATTGTTTAGTGGCCCCCATATTTGTGTGCTGTTTATATTATAGTGCATTTTAAAGGTGCAATCACACTGTGCCAGTCGGCATGATCAACATTGCTTGCATTCAGGAACAGTAATTGTGATTACGCACTACTGTCGGTGAAGAAGGTGCTTTTAAAAGTGGTTCCTTTGAATTTATGAAAATTGATCATATTTGCAGCCGATTGTTCAAAAAGATTTATGATGCCAGTGCTACCACTTGCTGACTGCTCTTAAACGCAAGCATTGCCTTTTGCAGAATCAATCGGTTTTGTATGTCGTCTATACTGGACTGTTTCACTTGGCTGCTGTTCCACCTATTTGGCATTTGCCAACTAGTATAGTGTGGATTCACCTTAACATCTTTGAGTAATAGAAATAATATTCACTGTTTAGGTTCATGGGTTTCCATTCAAGAATTTTGCCAAGACCTTTAAGATATTACTGGAATTTACATTTTCTTTCTTTTTTTTTGAAGTGTTTTACATCATGCTTATTTTTTTAATGTTCATTTACATAAAATGCAAATAACAGCCTGTCAATAATATGTTGATGTTAATCGAGATTAAAGTGAGGTTACGTGCTTCATAGCTAACATGATACACAATCCTACATTACTTAAGTTCTTTTGACAAGAAAGCTCTAAATCCAAATCTTGGTTGAAGATTTTTTTATTTTTAATTATATAAACATTAATTTCCATGTGACATGATCACACACATCTGTATGTTGGTTGTTCTAAAAAGTTTGAGAATCAAACACATAAACATTTTTTTTTAAAACTATTACATTTTTTCAAAGTATTCACCACCAGGATCTATACATAGTCTCATTTGAGAAAACCAATTTTCAAAACATAATTTCCATGTTTCTTTAGACAATGCTCATACCTCCTCTTCAAATGCCATCAATGCATCTTCAGAGGAATTGAAACGACGCCCTCGTAACTTTTCCTTTATTTCAGGGAATAAAAAGACATCGCACGATGCCAAATCCGGACTATATGGTGGGTGACCGACTGTGGAAATCAAATTATCCTGCAAAAAATCAGATGTTCTACCAGCTGCATGTGCAGCAGCAATGTCGTGATGAAGTTGAATGCTGCTCGATCCAATGCCGATAATATTCTGGATTTCTTGACAAGTTAATCGACGAATATCTCTTATTAGATTTTTAACAGCATTAACATTTTCTGGAGTGACTGCAGTGTTAGGTCATTCTCTTCGTTCTTCATCTGTCATTGTTGTATCCTCTTTTAAATTCCCTGTACCACTGATAGACTGTTGCCCAAGGAGGACTTTTTCACCAAAAACTACTTAATTTTTTTCACACACTCATTCACTTTCAACCCACATTTGAAATCATAGTAAATCATCGCACGAAAATGCTCACGCATCAATTCTATTGTAGCATTTAATTTGAAATGCTATAAAAAACAAGTGAATAGCAGAAACAAGTTGCAACTTGGACTGACAACTTAAAACAAGCTAGGCTATGAAATCCAATAAAAATATTTCATCAATTGCTTTCTGTTTCATGAAATCTTAAAACTTTTGGAACAACCAACGTATCTTTCATATTTATTGGCAAAGAGGTTCCAAATTTTTACTAGTTATACAACCCTCCAAATGAGAAACTCATACTTTTAAAGCAATTTTATCTTATGATATCAGCCCACTGTGATTAAAAATAAACATACAAATCAAAAGAACGTAGTAGGCCATTTTTATCAAAAGAAGCTATCAGAAGAGTTGCTTAGAATAACGAAAGAAATCCTTTTGAGAAATTTTTTAAAAAGTAATACCTACAACATTTTTTGATATTTATATACTTTATTCCAAATCTATCTGAATGCTAAATTTTTATTATTGGTAAACATACTTCTAAAGTAGTTGTTTATGTAACTGTTTACAGTTCCTATATTTACTAAAATAGAAAAAAAACTAAGCAAAATCGAGAAAAATGCTTTTGAGTAAAAGTGAAAGCTAATACAATTTGTGACAAAACAAAGCAAAAATCATCTCTCTACGGTAAATGGTCTAGCTGCTACGAGCATTAAAAAAAAAATGCCAATTTTTCGCGCTTTCCCGGAAAACACACCAGTGGGATTTTTCCGGACTTTTGGGATCTTATACTACAATCCAAGCTCTTTAAGGTCCAAATGGAATTATTTGGTATACAATTTTTTTGGGGTAAAGCTCCTTTTCAGAGCTAACTCTACTGGGCTATTAGGAACTTAATATTTTACAGACTTAATTTTATTTTGTTTCTAAGCAACACATAGCAATTGTAATGGGCAATGCAAATATATGCAAAATTATAGATTTTCAATATTTTATTAAATTCATAAGTAGGTTTGCCAAAAAATATTGTTTAACTCAGACCAAAGTGATCTTGTGGACACATCAGGAGTAGCAGACTCAGTTTGCTAGTATCCCCGGCTAGTCTGCAATAATATCAGGATTTTTTTTTTTATTGAAGTTGACATTTACTGTTCAGATAGATTTGGAATAGATGGTAGTTACCTATTTTTATTCATGATAGATTGAGTTTATACAATGTAATTGTTTCAAAAGTAAAGAAATAATTATATTCCCTTTGAAGGACATATAACTGCTAAGAAAATGAAACTGCTTTGCTAATAGAAAAAGCTAGATACAGATGTGTATAAACATTACACTCATAATTAAAAATTAAGATTTTTCAACCAAACTTTGGATTAAGAATTTCTTTTCATTCTGCAGCATGTCCTAAAATAACTGTCCCATTATCTTTTGACTATTATGATGAAACACCTTAAATAAATCAAAAATTGATTTAATATTCTAAATCTATACAATATAAAAAACTATTATAAATTTAGTTCAAATCAGTCTTCTTTTTTCTTTAATAATTGTCCTAGGTTTCTTAGGAAAGGCCAAACAAGCAGCATGGATGACATCATCAGGTATCTTGTTTCCAATTTTTTGCAAAACCTTTTTAAACTGGTACAAATGTTTACATTTTAGATAGCATGTGGCCTTATGCACAATAAACCAGTACTTTTAGAGCTTTAAAATTACAGATGGATACATTCTGAAACCGTTCCACAGCATTTTTTAACTCTGGGAATATCAGCCATTGATGCTGTGTATAATCCATCATTTTGTAAGTTGTATGATTGCTGGAGATACAACAGTTTCTCATCAGAAAAGACCATATCAGATTTGGCATGCCACTTCAGTAGTGCCTTGCATTTGTGTACCCTTAGTAACTTCCGATTTTGGGTAAGACCATGAATTTGTTTTTCCAATCTTGTTTTAAAATCAAATGGACAGAATTATGGCTGATATTTAGCTCCTTTGTGAGTTCTCTAGTAGATAATGACTGCACACTTCCTTCGCACATGTTCACATACAACTTTCATGTTTTGTTCTCACAAATCTTTTTGGAGCAGTTTTCTTCTTAATGGTGATGCTTTCAATGTTTTTGAATCTATTTATAGTTCTTTAAATTAACCTGCTATTGACTTTCATACTTTTTAAAGACCTTTCAATCTCAAAAATTCACTTCTCTTCCAAAAACAATTTTTTTATTACTACACATTTTTCATCCATCGTGAAAAATAAACTTTAACAACATTGACATAAACTAATACAGAAAGCAGGCTTTTTTTTACTCATTTTCCTATGGTAACTAGGTTTTGCCTGACTAGTCGATAGATTAATAGGCTGGGTCGAAAAGCTCATTTTTGGTTCCTTCTGCTATTTTATTTGTCCCTTTTACTATTATTTGATTTATTCCTCCTAATACTACTGTATTTGTCTCTCCTGTTACTTTATTTGCAATGCCAATTTTATTTTCAATTGACTGGTCTATACAGCCACGCTTGAAGACTACCACCCTCCATGTCATTTCAAAGTAAAAATATCAGCGCCTGACTCAGCTAATAGTGAAGCTGATGAGTGACAAAAGCATTGACCAGTGAAGGATATGTAATCATTGATATTTAGGTACTACTTTGCTATTATACTAGGCATTTTTGCAAACGAATGTATGCCAACTGCTTGAACAGTGCACTTTCCTGCTCTATAATTTACAAAATGGCAACGATGCAGTGTATTTGAATTTTTTAGAGCAACATATCTTTTGTAGATTTGTTTTGGATCTGTATCTCCTATTTTACCAGTAACAGTAAATGTGCAAGAGATCTTTGTTTTACAGTTTGGTTTTGTTATTGCTAGAACAGATCCTTCCACTTAAATATCTTCCATAACCATTTTGCATAGTTCTTCTGATCGACAGGCACCGAATATGCCAATAATTAGATGAATCTAGAGTGTATGACAAAAAAATGACAATAAGTATTTTTGTATGAACTGAATTATTTCTAAAAACCTTACCTTTATTAGCAAATATATTTCATCGGACGCTACCGAGAGAAACTGGTTGATTTGTGCTGTAGTTAAAATCCTTGATTTTTTAGGTTTATACTCTTCAGACTGGCATTTCAGAAACGCAGTTAATTTATGAAATTTACCAATATTTACATTATCTTTGATATTTAATGTTGCCTTTAACATAGAGTATTTGAAACATAGGCTCGATGCCTTCAGTGTTTCTGCTTTTTCTGAAAAATTTTATACTTTATTTTGCATTCTTCATTCTGTGAAACTCTTGTACTCCAAATTATGTTGCTGCTTAGACTTTCCAGGTAATAAATGAGAAATATCAGGGCTGGCCTTGTTCACAATTGCTGGAAGTGTACATGAAAACTCTTCACTATCACATTCACTCATTTTTAAGAAATAAAAAACCAAAATTGTGAATAATTACACAATTACGCAAACAGGTCAGAGCATGTATTTTGTTTTTGTCACCTTGGATGCATAGGACATGTTCAGAGCACTAAACTGTTTAGCTAAACAGTATACAATTTTTGTTTACCTTTGCAGGCTTTGCAGTCAATGCTGTGCTAGATATTGTACACCACGTTGTCTCAACAGTATGTTTGAGATTAAATACATAAATATAACTAATTCAAAATACTAGATTGAGGTTAGAACATCGAAAATATGCGTGCTCTTGACAATATTCTTTATTAGATGGTACTTGTGTCGCATAGTTTAGTTCAGTAAACATAAAAATTTTACATTGAATATGTTGACCAACTGTTAGAAGTAAACGAATTTGTTCAGTACTCTCAAACTTATAAACTGTTTGAGCAGTTTAGTGCTCTGAACGCGCCCATGATTTTTGCAAAAAAATTCAAACGATTTTTAATTATTTGTGATCTCTGCTTTTATATTGTTTCAAGTTTTTTACAACAAATATGTAAATGCAAAAAATTCTCATAATTAAATACTATCAAATTTTACTCACACATTATTTATGAATTGCATTTTATTATTAATTTTTAATACAAATTTAAGATGCTGTCATGCAAATACTGAAATTTGGCAGTTTTAACAAATGAAGAATTTGGTTGTTTGGTTACAGATATTGACTTCTAATCAAGAGGTCCAGGTTCAGCTCTTGCTGCTGGACACAAATTTTTCTATTTTTTTTTAACTTTTATTTGACATTTCCCTTTTGTAATAATTAACTACAATAATCAACGAACTCCGATAAGTCATTACTGAATTTACAAAGTCTATGTGTCTGTCCGCAGTTTTTTCAAATTTTGAAATTTTGACTTCAGATCTGGATTCTACATCAAAATCTAAAGACCATGTGGTGTCTTCATTTTTTGATATCTTCGGGAACATGGTTGAAATAGCTGCTGAAATTTAAATAATTTTCAAAAATTTTGTTTTTACTTTAGAATCATATTCTATAGCAAAAAAATGAGAGATATGTATACTTTTAGATTTTTGATATCACCTCAGAAACATGGTCGAAATGGCTGCCTAAATTTGAAAATTTCTTAAAACTTTTGCTCGAATTCAATAATGAAACGGAGTTCATTGTGGTTATGCTTTGCATTCCTAGATGTTTTATTTACAAAAAAGCTTAATATAAAAACTAAAGAAAAAACTAAAAAACGTCACAAGGTGTTCTACAGCGATTATCGAACGCAGGGCCTCTAGATCAAAAGTAGGGCTTTGTATCCACATAACCACATTCTTCCATTCTTAAAACTTGCCAATTGTGGTAGTATTTAAAGTACAGGACCTCATATTTAAAAATTAATAATAAAATGTAATTTATTAAAAATACATAAATAAACTAACTACAGTGAAACCTCCATAAGTCGAACTTCTGTAACTCAAATTTCTCTTAAACTTAAAATATATTGCATCCCCTTGCACTTCGTACACTAATTGCACGTAATTTTCTGTCACTCTTATTTTCTATAATTCAAACTAATAATCGCGCCCCTTGGATTTCGAGTTATGGAGGTTCCATTGTATTAAAAAATCTCAGTTATAAATAAATTTAGTTCCCTCCTGGACAGTTTTACATATTTGTCGTAAAACCAACTGGAAAGATAATAAAAGATAAGTAAAAATTAACATTGAATTTGGTATATCTATACGTACAATATCTGTACCAGACACCACCCCGTTTGTGATTACGGCATTAAAAAAAACTGTGTTAGAAAAAATATTGTACATAACATGTCCGTAAAATGTCTTTACTGGACTTGTCTTTGGCTGGTCTTGAAACCTGTCTGCTCGTTCAATAATAGTTACGTAAAAAATTCCAATTATTTATTCCAACTTACTCAAAGTAATGGGACAATTATTCTAGGACACGTTATAAGGAACATTTCTTCTTAAATACTAGACAGGATGTTTCACTTAAAACTTCTATCTTCTTTGAAAAATATCTTTACACCAAAGCACCATCTACATTTTAGAATTTAAAGTGACTGTATTGGCGCAGAAATAAAATTGTCTTTACTTTCTAGCAAATGCCATTTACAAAATTCAAATAACTTTTCTAATTACTAAAAATACTTGACCTGAGAGTTTTAAGTGAAACACCCTGTACACTTTTAAATTCACTGGACTTATTTCGGTAATCATTTAAAATAAACTGCATTCCAAATTTAACCAAATCTTACCTTCAGTCATTGACAATCATCAAAGTAATTGTGAATCAACAAAGTCTTAGCTTAAAATTATCTCAATAACTTTTGTTGATAAGAAAGATTCCTATTGTGTTTTTTGATTTCTTTGCATTTATTCTTAATTGTAGTAGGCTGGTGGTGTAAGATAGAATTGCTATAGGGACCGAGTATAAATGAATGTAGCACTGACGTTTAGCAAATGTGTGCATTTTTTGCATAATTTAATAATAAATTGACAGATGTCGAATTTTTATTTTTATGACATTTGAGCTTTGACTAATTTAAAATAAATACCTACAAATGTCAGTTTAGTTAATGTGCAAACAAAACCAGTTGTTTGTGAGACAAAATACCAGCACCAAACAAAAGACGATTGTAAATTGAGCTCAATAATGATTTTTTTCTCTGCTAGAGGTGCTGTTATTCCACATCAAATTTGACAAGTTTAAAAGCCAGTTCATAACATTGAGGTTATTAGAATTTAAACTTTAGAAAAAAGTAATTATTAATGCCTAATTGTTGTGTATTAAACACGTTTTTGGAAACTTAACATATATATCTGATCTGATCATATAAATTACATGATGCAGTTATTTGAGTTAGCTCGGTTTATTAAAAACAGTTGCGCGACCACTATAAAAGCAATTTGACAGCATTTATAAACAATAATTGTGAAAGTGATGAAAATGACTCTGAGAAAATAGGAAATAATATTTGTTTTGCAAAGAATAATACACAACAAGGCATTACGTTTTTCTAACATTTAAATTCTAATAACCTCAAACTTATAAACTGACATTTAAACTTGTCAAATTTAACGTAGAACAACGGCGCCTCTAGCGGAGAGAAAATCGTTATTGAACTCAATTTACAATCGTCTTTTGTTTGGTATCGGTACTTTGTCTCACAATCAACTGGCTTTGGTGCAAACCCACTTTAAATTAAAAAAAGCAGAACAATGAAATACAGAGACAGTTGGTAACCTTACTTTAAGTAGACACAGATTACTTGATTGATTGAAATTTTCAAATTATACAGAAACTAACCAATCAAGCAGTCTGTGTTCACCCTGAAGTTAGATGCCAGCCATCTCTGTGTTTTATTTCTGTACTCTTCTTATTTTAAAACCATCGAGAGTAATTACCAAATTTGGTGACAAAAACAAGGGTAGGAGGATAGTTCAAGTGATGACAATTATTTCGAATTTAATCTATTGATGAAAATTCAATTAAATTTTATGACATTTAACAGTTTTCTGCTTTTGCCATTAAATATGGTAATTGCTCTACTTTTGAACAAGGTTAGATTTTATTAGTATCATGGTGGTAGGCCATGTTACTGCGCAAGTAATTTGTCAACTTGCTATTACAATTAGAAAGTAAAAATAAAGTGAGAACATAGAAGAAAATACACAGAAAGATGAAAGAACTAAAACAAATATAGCATCTTTCTGTGTATAAATCTAATAAAATTTTATTTAAAATCCACCGTAAATTATTTTGGATGTATTTAAGATATTTATAATAACAAAGATTAATAAATGATTCACTTAACCTGATTATGTTTAATTATATTATTTTATGATAAATAAATTCTTTAATGATGATTTTGATATTAAAATTATATAAATTAACTTTTATAGGAAAACGCAAATAGAAAAGATACAAACAAGATTAGACCTTTACATCCAGTTATCAATGAAACTTCTTGAATTAAACACATCTTTGTTGAAATGCAAAGAAAAGTCAATTTTCAGACATCTCTTGAAATTGTACTTAAAACAGAAACCAGCAATTGAAAGAATGCTATATCTAGATGTACTATGAGAGCAACAAAAAATCAAGTCAAAGATACCCTTGGAATTTTAAAATATTGTCTTAGAGTAATCCTTAAAGGGGATCACAACACAAAAAACAAGTTTGTCTCAAAATGAAGTTTTCAGGTAATTATATTGGTGTGCAATTTCTCGGAAATTTATCTGATAGGATAAGGAAGTTATGTGCAATAATTGATATGTGTGTGACGTCAGACTGCCAGGTGACCACAACAAGCGCTTGAGTTGTATATGCATTGCGTTTGCATTCAGTGATGTTTTTACAACAGCTTTTATCAGATTTTAAATTTAATTTAAAATACCTAGTTGTAGTGCGTACGGTTGTGTTTTCCTATTTTTACTTATTTTAATCTTGTAACTACCCCTAAGCTGGTAAGCCACTGCTCACTTTTTTAAATCCAACATAACTCCCGTTTTCTTCAGGAAAACATTGTTTAATTTTATTTACTGCGCATGATGGTATTACAATGCGATTATACCTTCCAATTGTTGTCCATGCATTTATCCACGCAATAAATTGTTTATATGCTATATAGCGCCAGGTTTTATTTAAAACACTTTCTGAAGTTAGCAATTGCTTCTTAAAACGACTTTTTGGTTTTAAAGCAAGATTATGTCTAACCAACTGCAGTACGTCCTTATCTAAAATCAATTTTGAAAATTGTGGACACTCGGTAACACAACGAAAATTATCAGTTTTAACTTTTTCTTCACATTTATTTTCACTACAACACACGCTTTCCTCATCAGTCAACACCTCTTTACAGTTTCCATATTTACACCAACTAATTTGTCCTGCTCTTGATGTGGTATCTACATATTCATTAGAATCACTGTCATCACTTACTTCCTCAAAATTCTCACGAGTAGGTTCAAACTGGTAAGGTCTAATAGGTACTGGATTCATTTTAAAAAACTATAATCTAAATGAACGACTTTAACTTCCACCCTTTATTAAATTTACGAAGGTTTAGAATGTAAAAACAAAAATTTAAAATATGAATATTTCATCCCTATGTATTTATGGTAACAATCTCAAATACCTACTGAAAAAATCAGCGTAATATAACGGGATTGGTATGTATTTTTTTCGCAACATGTAATTTGATCTAAGAGTAATAAATTGGTTCCTGATATAATGCCGCACACGGCCACCTGGCAGTTTGACGTCACACTCAAATCTTTAAACAGCAATATTTACATAACTATTCTGAGTATCAAAACAGGACTTAGACCATTCAAATTCCATTTCAATGACCTACAAAAATATGTTAAAAAATAAATTACGATTTTTGTGTTGTGATCCCCTTTAAATTATGAAATCAAACATTCAACTTTTAAATGTCATAATCATTTTGTCTATTGAATACTCCCATTCACCATTTTCATTCTTGATACCATTACGAAAATAAGATTCTAATATGAAAATTTTATGTTCCTCTGTTAACATTTTTAAATTTGCAAGTTTTGTTAAGTTATTATAATTATGATTAATCTTACTGTAATCACTTAAAAAATAACCTAAATAAAATTTAAATGTCACTTGTATTATGTTAATAGCTTTTGTTTTACTTTTTTATTAATATGAAACTATCAAAGACGAGAAATTCAGAATCCATGGGTATCTTTGACTTGGTTTTCTGTAGCTCCCATGGTACTTGAAAATGGAAAGGAGTTTCCTTATCTTGTAAAAACCTTAAATCTTGACATCCTTTCAAAAGAATTCCTGCCAACAACCTTGTTTCATTCTATATTAAAAGTGCATAGCAACTCATTAAGTACGTACACCATAGCTGAATAGTAAGTTAAGTTGCGTTATACGTTTGATTAAGCAATGTTCGTTTATGCTTGTCAGCTGATCTACTTACTGAATAGCAGACCAGTTGACAATGCAACTGGCTCAGTACCTAGTGCTAGCAAGAGGGACTAGGTTCTCTAACTTTACATGGTGGAAAATTGATAATGATGGGGGAGGTATACCTTGGAGTGATCCTGGACTCCAAACTTACCTGACATCAACACTTTACCAGACTAGTGAAAAAGATGTTGACCACCTTGGTGAAAGTAAGCTGAATTCAGGTTGCTCTTATACAGGGTGCCTCTAAATTGCATTAAAAGCTTCAGGTAGCTGCCTTCCTTAATCAATTGTGATGAGAAAACTTCAAACGCGAACTCTCTAACGCAGTTAGTTTCTTCACACGGGCCAAAAAAGAAACCTAAGCTTGGCAACGCTGCTTAGTGCCTGAAAACGGCTTAACCTTTACAGCTAAAGGTGGCGACGAATTAAACATATGATCGCAATAAAAAACTTAAATCAGGCTAGCTATTGAAATAAATTAAATCTAAAGCAATCTAAAGTAAACTCATCTAAAAAATCACATTTATGAAAAAAACTACATTTTTAAAAATTAATTATTTATTTGTAGTTGAAATCTGAATATCAATGGTACCTGTACATTTTGTAACAATAAAATGTATTTTAACTTAAATAATGGTACGTGCTTTAAACGTCTTCTTCTAAATCGGCATTTCTCACTGCTCCCGGCCTACCTCCATTTAAATTATGAATTAACATAATATTTCCAAATTCTCTAAGCCTTTGGTGTGCATTTCAAATAACGTTATGACTTGGATGACGTCTGTTTGGAAAATGTTCTGCGTAGTCTGGCAGCTTCATTGTAATTTCCATTACATTGTCCAAGAAACAGAATCATGTTGGTATACTCATGTATTGCATACTCCATGACAAAACTAGAGAAAAACTAAACTATAAAACTGAAATACAATAACTGGAATTAATACATACCAGAAAAAAAACGGGAACTGCAAGTCAGTGAACAGAAATAGAACGGAATAAAAATTTTAACAAAAGGAAAAAGTTAACAAACAACAATAACACAAACAACGGAAACGGAATAGAAAATAATTAAGGAAAAACTCAACAACAAACAGCAAATGTGCAAGAATAACTCAAATTACAAAATGTATGTGTAACGCCAGCTAACCACAAATGTCAAAATGTAACAGATAAATTATGATGTAAACAATTGTTTAGATTTATCCAAGTAAACAGTGTTTGCGTGGTTGCCGCATCTATTTTTACTAAATCTCTTATTTTTAACACCCTTTGTACAAAGAAAATGGTAATAGTTAATGCATTCATAGTGGTAATTTTTTCTTCTAATAAGTTCCCCTATTGAATGGATAAATATTTCGTTAGATTTAATTGCCCGATGTCTTGTAATTTAATGTTAAAGGTGTTAACTTCTTCGTCATCGTACAAGAAAATTAAGCGACTAGGGAAAATTCTGGATGCAGATTTGAGTTCAGGCCTCATAAAGGAAGCTGAAGCTTTTAATGCAATTTAGGGACACCCTGTATTTCTGGTTGCAGGAGCATGTGGACCAAGAATTAACATATTTGTTAACAATGTATACTGGAATAAAAGTCTTTTGTTACAGTACTGGGACATCTTGATAACATAAACTTTGTGGGAATTCCATCCAATTATAAAATATAAAAATCAAGTTAAATGTGTAAATTTGTGTTTGTTTTCTTGGAAAACATCTTTTTTTATTATATTTTTTATGAAATAAGAAATGACGAGGAGGCGTCAGCTGAGTCAAAAAAATCATTGGAGAGCGCTAAAGGCATTTCGTGCACAAATTCCACAATATTTTTTTTACTACTGAGTTTTTTAATAATAGAAGAACAAGGAAAGTAGCTTTAATTTATTTACCAAAAGAAATAAAATTTGGATTTTAAATGCAAAGTAGACTGGTTACTACTGAAATGATAATGTTTGAAAACAAAACAATAATTCAAACAAACAATTTTATTGTGATTGACATTTTGCAGTTTTGATTTTTTTGGTCATTAGTGTCTTTCTGTGTTGTGAGAAATGATGGAAATAAGTGAAAACGATAAAGATTTCACTGCTACACCACTTGATATAGCAACTAGCAACCTCATCTGCAATTTTTAAACCTACCTGAAAAATTAAAAATGCAGTATGAACATACTTATAACCAATTTAAAGAATGGCGTCTGAAGCACAAAGCTGGGAGAGTGTTTGAGAATGTTCTACTGGTATACTTTCACAAAAAGTCCAGGAAGGTAAAGGCACCTACAGTGTAGTCAACATATTCTATGTTAAAATGTACACTTAACATAAAGGACAACGCAGATATAAGGAAATTTAAAAAATTAATTCTGTACCTAAAGAAAAAGTACAAAATTTTAACAAGAGAAGAAATAAATCAGTTTATGACAGAGGCTGATAATCAACATTATTTAGTGATGAAGGTAAAATTTGAAATTTGTATTGCATGCAATGAAACTCGGTTATTTCTTAAATCTTTGTTTTAGATTGTTTTGGTTATGGATATTTTGGGGTCTGTAGGTGGGGCAAGTTAATGAGAATGACTTGATAACATTGAAGATATGGGCTCGGTTTTGATTGTGAAACTGCCTGATTCAAAGACCGATATTCACTGCACTTTTGTAGTTACAAATTCAGATTATATTGAACTCTATCGAAAGCATGCAGCCCAAGTCAAGCTTTTAACAGACGTTTCTTTCTAAAGTATCACAATGGTAAATGTGCCAACCAAGTTGTTGGAATCAATAAAATTAGGGCAGTATGGATGGAAATCTTCCACCATTGCTGAAAGTTATATTGAAGACTCGATAGAGAACAAAATTCAAATTTCAAATAAAATTCTAGATTTTGAACTAGTAAATTCAAATGTTCAGGTTGTTCAACATCTATTTCAAAAGCTACTGACATTTCAACTGCCGTATCATGAACCGCATTAACTTCGTCAGGAATAAGTCTAAGTGCTTTAGTGCGCGAAATACTTTTTCATAAGTTGTCATGGTAATGTATATAAAAGTAACTCGATGAAAAAAATGACATACTTCGAACGGCTACGTTCATGCATAAACAAAAACTTTTTTTGACAGTTGTAGAAAAAATAAGCTAGAATTGCAATGTGCAATATGATACAGTAGATTTGTTTTGATTTGAATTTAGGTATATGCAGTAAAACTCTGCTGTGTTTTATGAAAACACTGTAACCAACAATTTTGGGATTTTGCAGTTACAGAGTTTTGTAAAAAAATAATTCATGCTAAAACTATTGTCATTAATCGAAAAGCTGTACCTTAATTGTAGCTGGAATTATAATGCATTATGTTGGCGTAAGGTACGAGGGGAGCACCAGAATTCCTCAGCCTTTAGAGAGTGATTGCAATTGATTGAGGATGGTTTGAATTTCACGCCGAAGTTTTTCACATGGTAGGTTGGCTATAATGTGTAAGCGTTTAGTGTCATCTGGGGGCGGTGTTGCCAGATTTAGCATTTTATCTTTAACACTATAAGGACTCATTTTATTTTTTTATTAAAATTTCACGTTTACAGCATACACTGGCAACACTGTTCCCAGCTGACCCTGAACGCTTACACACTATAGCCAACCTACCACGTACAAAACTTCGGTGCGAAATTCAAACCGTCCTCAAATCAATTGCAATCAGTGTTACGCGTTATTTTTTCTACCAATAAGATAAAAATTTTATAATTACTTTTCAATATAGTCTCCTTTTATTGTTATACATTTATTACACCTTTTAATTAACATCTCTAAACCATTATAAAAATAACTTTTATCTTAATTATAAAATAATCGTTTACTGTCGACTTCTAGTCTTCATTATCCACAAAAAGTCTCCCACGTAAATCTTTTCTCAAATTTGGGAACAGACAATAATCTGACGGGGCTAGATCCGGACTATCCAGGGGATGATTAATTTCTTTGAATCCACATTCACATATAGCCACCTGTGCAACTTGTGATTTATGGACTGAGTCATTATCATGAAGCAACCTGACACCATGAGGCAATTTTCCATGCCTATTTTGCTTGATGGATTCCCGTAAATTTAACAGAAGTTGAGCATAATATTCCCCTGTCATAGTCCTACCTTCTGTTTCATAATTAATTAGCAGCACTCCTTCAGAAGCTCAAAATATTGTTGCCATGACTTTCCCTGCAGATGCAACAACACAAAATTTTTGAGGTAGCTCTGAACGACACGCTTCCATTCCTTTGATTCCTCTTTGGATTCAGGATCATAAAAATGAATCCACATTTCACTTCCTGTCGCAGTAGAGTCTATATAACTTGTAGGATTCTTACCACACTGGCTCAAAAACTCTACAATATAAAATTTTTTCCTCCTTTTAAAGAGGCGTGAGCATTCTTGGAACCCATCTTGCGCTTACCTTTCACATGCCAAGATGGGCATGTAGAATTTGCAAAACTGTTGTAGGTGAATCAACCTTTTCTGCAATAACTCGGTGTTTTGATTTTGCATCTTCAACAACAAGAGCTCCCACTTCTGTCACAACTTCATCCGAGGTCACCTCCACTGATCGATCAGGACAGGGATCGTCTTTGATGGATTCCCGACCCCACTTAAAAAGTTTTCTTTAATGTTTGATTGTTGAAATAGATGATGCGGATTTGCCATAAACTGCTACCATTCTTTCTCGCATTTCTGGTGCTTTAACATTTTCTTTTGTTAGGAACTTGATTACTGCATGAAATTCAATGTTCTGCATTTTAAAGAATTATTATAAACAACACTACACTTTTGACAGCTGTAAATCAACAAATAAACATAAACAATTGAAATCAGGTGTCTAAGCTAATTAAACATCGCTGTTTCCAAAGCACATGCGATTTTTCCTCTAATTCCTTTTTAAATATTAAAGGCTGAGGAATTCTGGTGCTCCCCTTTTAAATTACAAAATGTCAATTTTCTCAGAATGCCATTTTTTGTAGATATGGCGTTTTCATTAAGTACGGCAGAACTGGTTTAAACGGATTCATAAGGAATGTACAAACATGAAACAGATTACATCTATCCCATTTTTGTATTTACCCAGCTAATACACACTGTAATGTATTATCTTGCGCAAAGCTAAAAGTCGATATTAACATAATATCTTCAAAATAAAACATGAAAATAATGTATAAAAATATGAACGACTTTTATTATAAAAATTCTCGAAAATGTAATGAACATAAAAACACTTTTTTATAAAAAATAATAAAAATTGTAATTTTGATAATAAATTATCAAATTTGATAATAAAATAGAAAAATGTAGTACACTGTTAAAATCTTATTTTAATAATCTGGGTAGCCAGGTAGTGGGAAAGAGTTGCTGAATGTTTCCACCTCATTTCTTAATGCAGCTACTTTATTCTTGAATGTTTCATCCTTCTCCAAGACATTTTTAAAATCTACAAGTTTTGGGCCTGACACAACACTTGCTTCTTTTGCTAACTTTAAACCTCTATCAATAAAATCAACAACTTTATCGATATCTGTTTCCACCAAGCCACGAGTAGTTATGGCAGGTGTACCTAAAAACAGAAATTAGATCAATCTGCATCATTACTTTATGTTATTCTTTTATATACCTAATCTAAATCCGGAAGGATTCAAGGCACTTTTATCCCCAGGAACAGTATTTTTGTTACATGCTATAGAGATTTCTTCCAAGATTCTCTCTGCTTTAGCTCCTGATATACCTGTACCTCTTAAATCAACAAGAAGCATATGTACATCAGTTCCACCAGTGGCAATTTTATATCCTTTTTCTTGTAATCCAGCTGCCAAACGTCTGGCATTTGCAACGACTTGTTTTTGATATTCTACAAACTCAGGCGACTTAGCTTGTTTAAATGCTGTTGCAATACCAGCAATTGCATTGTTATGTGGGCCACCTAGATAAATCAGAAGATTTTAAAATATTAAACTTTTTTTCTGTTACGATAAGATATCACCTTGTAGCCCAGGAAATACTGCTTGATTTATCTTTGATTCCAAATCATACATAATTTTTTCTCCCTTAGCATTTGTGGATCGAACACCTTTCCTGAAGAAAATTACTGCAGCTCTAGGTCCTCTGAGACTTTTATGTGTGGTTGTGGTTACAACATCACTATATTCAAATGGATTTGGTGTTACTCCTACAAATATTGAAAAATTACTACAGAAAAGAATTCAGTGAATTTAATCCCTACCTGCAGACACAAGACCAGAAATATGTGACATATCTGAAAACAAGTAAGCCCCAACATCATCTGCAATTTCTTTAAATCTTTTGTAATCTAAGGCTCTTGAATAACAACTAACACCAGCCACAATTACCTTGGGTCTGAAAGTTTTAGAAGACTTTGCTAATTGTTCATAATCAATCAATCCAGTTTCAGGATCTACCTAAAAGAGAACCAAAATAAAAACCATGAGATTCAAACTAATTCTAGAATCTATTACTTTATATGGCATTGATTCAAAAAATAGTGAAGTACATGATATCTTTTTTGTCGGTGTGAAGAAACCGTGTGTAAGATGACCACCATCTGGAAGATCTAATCCCATAATACGTCCATGAGGTTCAGCAATAGCTAAAATAATATTCTCATTATCTTTATGCTACACAATTCAATGCAAAAAACAATGGGTTGTATTCAAAGATGTCTAAATTAATGAGTTTTGTTTTGATTTTAATTGGGATTTACAAAAAAGCCTAGATGACAAATGAAAGGGGTTTTAGTGAAATGGTTGTAGTTCTCAATACAATTTGGCAACGCAGCAAATTATGTGTTTGTTTACATAAACTTCAATATTGGAATAAAGTATTTCTCAATATTTTCAACGAACTGCTTTGTCCAAATTCTTTAAATTTTGAAATTTTGACTTCAGATTTGGATTCTACATCAAAAACTAAAGACACATGGTGTCTGTGTTTTTTGATATTCTTTGGGAACATGGTCAAAATGGCCGCCGAAATATGAAAAATTTTCAAAAATTTTGTTTTTACTTTAGAATCATATTCTACATCAAAAAATAATACATAATTATACTTTTAGTTTTTTAATATTACCTCGGGAACATGGTCAAAATGACTGCTGAAAGATGTTTGCTTATTTTTATGAATTCAGTAACAAAACAGTTTGTTGGGGTTATGCTTTGCATTCCCAGACGTTTTTTAAAATATGAAAACAATTTTTGGGCGGTAAACACATTTAATTAAGGTTTAAATAAGGCCTGCAGTAAAACTATCTCAGACAGTCTTTAAAATCTGATAGATGATTTTAGTTGGGTTTTAATGTTGTATTCAAAGTTGATTGAAACTAGACTAGAATCAGTTTTAAAGTAAAACTAACATAAAACTATCTTGTTTAAGCGTTTCTGAATACCATCCAATTATCTTTTATTATTCTAACCTGTATAAACAGCAAAGTTGGCTGGGGAACCAGAGTATGGCTGAACATTAACTCCCCAATCTTCAGCGTTTAGATTGTATGCCTCCAAAGCACGTTTTTGTGCTAGCAATTCAACTTCGTCAATATATTCATTTCCACCGTAATATCTTTAATAGAAATAAAATAAATCATATAATGATGTTTGATGTATTTCCATTTAGAAAAATTAAAAATATATACCTTTGTCCAGGAAGCCCTTCTGAATATTTGTTATGAAGACAAGAACTGAGACACTGTAAAACTGGCAAAGAGGTAAAATTTTCTGATGCAATCATTTCTAATCCAGCCTGTTGCCTCTTCTTTTCTTTTTGGATAATAGAGAAGAGCTCGGGGTCTGAATCCCACATGTTGGAGTTTAATAATTTGCTTGAATTTCCACTCATGTTAGCTGCTGGTTGGACTAATACTTTTCTTACACTCTGTAGAAATACTTGATTATTAAGTACAAGAGTAACTAAGGGCTTTCTACACGTGTGCATTTTTAATTATTTTACTACTACAAATTTACATATGTTACATACTATAACTGCTAAGTGCACGAGAATTGTTTTCATCAAATGAAGGTTAACTTTAAATTGATCTAAATTTGTATCTATAATCGCTATAATATACTTACAGAGTCAACTTTGTAAATTAAAAATATCTAACAAGCTGAAGGTCTAGCCCACTAATAAGAATTATTTCTCGTTACATTAAACTTAAAACCGAAACCTAGTATTTTTTTATCAAATCCAAGAGAAAGGTTATCGAATATAACCTCAAAATACGCAAATCTTTCAGAGAGGTCAGAAGTGGTTGAGTAAAACTGGTTTGTAATTTCTTCATACAGATTGTTTTTGTACGAGTTCTACGCAAAACGATTTTATATTGCATTTCACTGTCAGAAACTTAAAAGTATTTTTACAAATTACACACATACGTACCTGGCTGATCAACAGGTTGTTGATTTTAAAAAATGTGCGGGAAAACATGACGATTGTGCGTGTGTAACGGTATTATTTGAAATTAGAGTTCAAAACTATCTTGTGGTTCAAAACCTAAAGAGAAAGAATAATTTTTCATAAATAGTCATAAAATTTTTCTTAGGTCAATATTTATGATAAAAGGTCACAGTTAATGAAATCGAAAAGATTAGTCATAAAATCGCTTGCATATTAACAGATTTCTTGAAATCGTATAAGTTATAATTAACTCGTCTCTTGGGGGGTATTTGATAAACAGATAAAATTAATTGTTAAACAGTAATCTAATTACTACGTAATTTATTTACTTCTTATTGCATCATATACTATCAGTAAATAACACGCTTTGATGTTGAAATGCTTCTAAATTTCTGCTGTGGTCATATAAATAATACTTATCTAAAATTCTATTTACGCGCCATTTCTGTTTATAACTGCAATGCATATCTCCTGTACAGGGTGTCCTGATATTAATTTTCCCGTTTGCCCTTCTTGTTCAACATTTTAATTTTGAAATTACAGACCTGTTTTCTATTTTGAACAAACCAACAGTTGCGATGACTGTAACTATAATCATAGGGTAATAGTGTAGCGTAGAATTATACTAAAATCCCTTATTCATAAAGTAACACAATGACAAATTCAGAACACAATATATTTCAGAAGATTCAATAAGTAGGTAATATGTATAATAAAAATATACTTTTCTCTCTTTCTAAGATAGATGCCAGCAATTCCAACGACACAAACAGTTTACAAAAAATTGTTTACACAAATTTAAGATTTTTTTGTACAAGGTGAAGGCTTTCATACTTTGGTCCATACTTATACTAGAGGATGTCCCACAATTTCTTGTCGTTTTTATTTTTTTTTTATTCCTGAAATACGGGTGAACATAGAAATTACAATTTTATTGTTTGGTTTTGCAGGTAGACACAAAGATAGTTATCAGTTCTGTGTAATAAATTGTGGTGAAGGAGTCGCAAGAAGCTGCATAAGCAAATAATTACATTTTACCAAAATCAGGAAAGATGAACAAGTGGATATAGTTTGGTATTATTTGAAAAGAATGGGAATAACCAAATCAATTGCCATAGCAATGATAAACCGACATTTAGAAACAAGAAAAATTATAAAATGTAATTATAAAGGACGTTTTTGATCTACAGCTTCACTTAAGAAAATAGGGAGAACTTAAAGTGTTCAACCACTCATATACAAGTTGACCCAGAATTTTGTTTACAGACGACATCTCGATTGTTTGAAGAGATAGAGGATTGTTGCAGAGAAACAATGTTTACAGTAGTAAGGGAGCTTTCTAATGCATACCTTTCGACATTACTACATGCTGGCCCAAACGTAACAAAACTAAACAATTTTTTTTTCAAATGGCAGACCCTGTATATTCTTCGATATTTCGATTTTCCTTTTTCCTCTTTGTGTGCGATTTACTTACTTACGTTGCTGCGTTGCCAAATTACTATTTAAGTTTTTCTGATTTCTAATAAATCTTTTTGTTCCACTTTGTAAAACGGGATTATCTGACGATGGACGATGATCGGGAAAACGTTCATAATCAGAAATTAAAGCTAAATAAAAGGAGAAATATTTTAAAAAGTATTTATCGTGGCGTAGATTTAGTGCACCAATGAGAAACATTTAGATCCATTAACCTGAACCAGTACCATGGATAATATTGTTTATTTAGAATAGTGCATTAATGCCAAATTGGTACTTTTTATAAAGGAAAATTACAAGAGTTAAAAATACAGTATTCCTATTCTGACTGGACAAAGATCGTTCATTTGTAAAGGAAGTTCTAAATGCAAAAGGTACGCGTGTAACACACATTGAAAAGAATTCTGATGTGTAAGTAACTAAATCAGATCTAAAGAATTACCACAAATATTTAAGAAAAGGCTATAATTAGTTTTGCAAATTACATTTAAATAAAGACCAAAACTTTTTTCTCTAAATTAGGCATTTTATAATAAAACCTATTCATTGTTGTATTCTGGTTGTATTATTTTTCATCAGAATTACAATTCAAACTTCAATCAAAATGACGTGCTTCACAACTAGCATGTTTGTACTTTGGACAATATGTGATTGTCAGTTTACTAAGTGTAAAGCCTGATTGACATTATCCTATTTTCAACCTTTCTCTCGCTATAAATTAGAACCTAGACGTCTAGGACGGTTCCTTATAATGTGAAATGCCATCATTTTTTCATCCTAGAAGCTGCTAGAAAGTAGATTGACAAACTAGATCCGGACCTATTTTAATGCTAAATTCTATCCTAAGACTTGCGCACTAAACGACGTTTCAACATTACCAACTGTTGACGATAGTGAAATAATTTTTATCTTTTTTATTCAACATTGTAACAACTAAACAAATGAATAGCAGTTGGTTGTAAACACAAACTTTTTATAAAAACAGATATAAATTGAGGTTAAGAAAACAAAATGCAAAACGTGCAAAACTTTGTAGGTTGGTGTGGTAGCACTGTTCAATGAACTTGGGAAAATTAACTTCGGTAAACTTCATGTTAAATGACTAAAACTTGGTTCGAGACTAGGTTGTATTTTAGGATGAAAATAGATTCAAGTTTGATCCTAAAAAATAGGCAGAAAAAAGAATAATGTCAATCACCCTTAACAGTATAACAACTAAGGCGCGTTCAAAAATACGACTGGACTCTCCCAGGATGCTCCTTAATCGTTCGAAAAATCAGTCGTTCGAAAAGGTTTTCGTATACATCCAGGGTGTACGCTATGGCTACCCATCCAAAACGATGGTTAAGATTTACCCAACATGCGCAATAAGGTACTCCCGTTGGGAAATGAATGATATTCATCTTCTTGTTCATTTTACGCGCCAAATTATGTATAGACAAGTTAAATAATGATTGGTTGTGATTATTTGGTGCTTACCAAACCGTTCGAAAACATTGACACTTCCGCGTTAGCTCTCCAGCGCCCATCCGTTACCAGCATCTTACCTTTTCCTTGTCTTTTCGAACACACCCCTACCGGACTTTTCTAATGTTCGAATAGGGCTTCTAGCTATATATGTATTATTGAAATACCATTTGTATTTTTAAAATTATATACTATCTTTTCAAAATAAGCATGACCTTATAAAGCTTTATTTCCAACCAATCAGTCTTTTATGAACAAGTTCACAATTTTTAAGAAAACTTGCAAATTCAAGATTAATTTTTTCCTTCTACACCATGACATAATAATCAAAATCACTCTCTCATTACTGTTAATAAAGATCATCAGTCCTCATAATGTTCTCAACGTTTCATTTATATTATTTTCATTGGTAAGGTTTTTAACAAAATTCGGAATTTAAATTTAGTACATTTTGATCGTATTTAATTGTATTTTATAAAGAAATTTAAAAGAACTTCCAAAAAGTTAAAAAATAAACAGTACCTTTATATATATTATTGCCAAACTACCATAAAACTTACGAGCAGTACCTGACTATAGCTGAAACTAACTGAAATAATAAAAACTCAAATCACTGATGCATGTCCAAAGTTATAGGTAGTTACCGAAAAACCAAACTTATAATCATTATAAAAATGGCATTTAAGGAATAAGTATACACTTTTTCAAAAAAAAATACAATTATGAGTTTATGACCAATCCAAGGCTTTTTATAATATTTTTAAATCTTTAATAGGTACAAGAACACGACGCGAAACCATTAATATAAGAAGTATTACACTTATTTACCTTGTTTTGTAAAATATTGCACATAAAAGTGAATTCACAAGAAGCTTATCTTTCCACAATCACGTAAGTATACTGAATGAACAAAAGAAAACTACATTTGCACGTATCGCATTTGCTGTGTAGGTATACCAGTGTAAAAACAAGTAGAATTGTCGTAAGCATTAACAATGCAATGAATCATTTTCCATAACATTTTATTAATAGAAAGGTAAAAATATAAACACAGATATTAATTTATATTCACAGGATCAATGAAATTCTTCACTGAAACTTTAAAATTAATGTTTTTTTATACTAAAACAGGCTCTTAATTTGTATATTTCAATTTCTAAATCTGGTACAAATACTTACATTTAAGCATTCACATGCGACCCTTATAGGTAATTTAAGTTTTGTTTCCTACATTTCTCTTGGTAACGAATCGAGTATAATTTTAATTAAAATTTCATTGGATGTTGGCATCACATCGTTGATTGACATATCAATCAACGATCACATTCAGCATAGTACCAAAAAAGTAGGGTATAAATTAATTTTCCTTTAGGTATACGTAAATTGACTGCAATCTTACCAATCTAAAATCAGTAAAATAATGATGCCATTAATTATAGTTTCTTTTAATTCGTATACTTACCTTGCAATACTTTCTAAGGTTTTTTATGGATGATTGACTTGAATTAAATGCAAACCCAGTTTATAACTGTAATAGCCAACGATTGTTTATAATTTTAAGAAGTAAGAACTTACATTGTATGGGCCGGGCTCTTCCTTTAGAGACGTG